>CM042146.1:126391088-126458588 GCA_023376005.1 Doryteuthis pealeii
TTGGAGACCTGACTTTTGGGATTACCCTTGTATATGTATATGTATATATATATATATATATATATATATATATATATATATACACACACACACACGTATGTATGTGTCCTAAATGCCAGGATTCTTTCCATGTGAACTGACATCTTCTGTTGACCTGAGTAATTCCTAGTATTATAACTAAGATTTCTGTATTGAGACCAACTTTCTTTCATGACTAATGACTATATAGTCACACATTATAAATTAGTGGAAAGAGTTTTGGTTCAGTAGAATACGACTTACAAGAAATAGCTTCTTAGTAAGACTAGGTGTGAAAAAACCCCAGAGCAGATGGTTATTTAAAAAAAAAAAAAAATTTTTTTTTTAAATACCCCCCCCCCCCCAAAAAAAAAACTTAAACTTTTTAGGGATGAGAATTTGTTCTGTTGACATTTTCTTAACTAGACTCCAATTTATAAAGCAAAATGACTTTGTATTTTTATTTTGGGGCTTTTATGATCGAGAATTATTTGATTGTTTTTGCCTTTTAATTTATATGAAGTTCCATAGATTTATAATTATTTATAAATGATTTTAAATACAAGGATTAATGTTTTGATAAACAATAAGCTCAGCTAATGTTCTTTATATATCACTCATTGGCATTGCGGTTAAATCAAACTTAACAGACCTAAATTCCACCATTGTATGTCACCCAGTCAAAAGAAGAACCCCCCCCCCCAAAAAAAAAACAGGGAATTAACTGAATTTAATACATGCATATTACTACTGTAAATTGTTCATGTTCCTGACACTAATACATTATTCTGTGTACTTGACATGAGACTTTGATGAGTTGTGCACCTGAGCACTGTACACAATAAATTATATTAATGAAATTTTTATATTAATGAATAAAAGATATAATGCACTAGTTATCTTATTTAAAAACTTTTACATTTTTTCAGGTCAGTTAACTCTGAACCATGTGTCTTTGAGAATCTGTGTTACACCCCAAATATATGTAGTACAAAGTTAACTGACCTGAAAAAATGTAAAATTTTGTAAATAAAATAACTGGTGCATTATATCTTTTATTCATTGACAACACTGAAAATTTCATTAAATTCAGTTAATTCCCTGATTTTTTTTTTTTTTTTTTTCTTTCTTTCTTTTTGCGGGAGTGACATACAATGGTGGAATTTAGGTCCATTAAGTTTGATTTAACCAGCATTGCAGTCTCAGACTCTCATGACACTGAAGTCACAGTGTCTTGTGACTGAGAATGCCAATGTTTTAAAAAACCCAGCCCCAACCACAGATGTCACATATGACAGCCTGTCTCTGAAGATGTTGGTGTTCTGTTGTAAATAACTAACAAGTGAAAAGGAAATCTGATCACAAAATTAAAACTAGGGATAGCAATGAACTTTTACTTTTGTCACTTTTGGAGCAAAGAAAAATAAAGTGCTCGATTACAAGTGTAAGCGGCTACCTGGTGTCGCCTGGGTAGAGAGGGAATTTTTTAAAAGTTAGTCCCGCAGATCCATTATTACTGAATCGTGAGTTGAATCCTCGTGGGATGCCCCATCTAAATCCCTATGTAAAAAATAGACCTTGCATTGATCCAGCTACTCTGAAAAGAAAAAAGGTTAATATCTACTATCTAAAATATTAAATAAAAAAATCCATGCTGTTATCATTTGAATTCTATTTTTTAATTATCTTCATGAACATAAATCAAATCTCTTATTCTTGCTCAAAAAATAAGCCCTGGTGATATTTAACGTGTATATATATATTTACTTTGTCGTTAATTGTTTTATTTTTTAAGTTTCCTCCAGACATACATATACATACAACTGCCCTTTATATATGGATAGATAGATGTCATCCGGACATACATACATATATAAAGGGCAGTTGTGTGTATTAGAAGATTGTAAGCTATACAATCAAACTGGAGAAATGACAACACAAATCTTTAAAAGAAAAAAATATTTTCCATTTTAGATATTTATAAGTGTCATCATGGATGCACAAGGGAAGACGTGCAGATTAATACAGGGAGAATAAGTGTAAAAAAGAAAAAGAAAAAAAAAAGGTAAAGTTGTCGGGATGGCCTTAAAGTCAGTATCAGCCAGACAGTGAAGGGGTCTATCCCCTTTTCACTAGTGTTAGACCAAGGAGATTGTTTTCGCATCTGAGGTGGAGCGCCACACCTACCATCAGCTCCTTTACCACAGATCCCTGTGCTACTCATATGCTGAGTTGGCGAGGGCCGGAATCGAACTAAGAACCTTATGGTTTCTAGCTGAATGCTCTACCAACTGAACTAACCCGGCCTTTGGATGTCATTTTTCAAAGGTGATTAGTCTGATGAGAAGCAGTTAATGCTTTGAAACCAGTGGTAACAAAAACCTTTGATTGCATAGCTTACAATAATTAGAAAACCTAGAATTATCACAAGTGGTATTCATATATATATATATATATATATATATATATATATATATATATAGAGAGAGAGAGAGAGATTAGGTTTGTAAATTGTTTACTAAGATGTTTAAAAGTAAACAAAGTCATTGGAGGGGAGAGAGAGAAGGGCTACAAAGTACAATTGCATAAAAGCAAACAATTTCTTCTTTTATACTAAACTTAATAATCTACGTTAAAAATGTAAGGATAGAAAACTCAAAGCCAAACTAAAAAAGAAAAAGAAAAAAAGAATTATTTTTCCAATGAAGGTATCACTAAAGCCTGTTTATCAAAACTTTTGTTCCCCAATGATGCCTGCATCAGAAAAAGTTTGGCTTTTGGTTACCCTTACTCCATTTCTAACCTGAACAATAATGTTTGAGAAAAGAGGGGGAGGGGAAAGACTTAGGAAAAAAGAAATAATGATAATATAATAAAATATATATATATATATATATATATATATATATGACAAAATTTCATGTTGGAATGTTACCATTTCTTTAATTTTCTTTTTTGTTGTTAAAAACGTATTTCCTAAAAATTTCATTTTCCTCCAAATGCAACAAACATGAAAATTTGTGTTAATAGCAAAAAATAAAATTTCTATCATTCAACAATTGTTGGTCACATTTTTATATTCAACTTTTATTTTCCTGAAATATCAGAATTTCTTTTGAAACAAAATAAAAATTTTGTATTTTAGATTTTTCAAATTGTTGTTTTCATCTTAATTGTCAGACACATTTCGGCTGATGTGTCCCACAGCCTTCTTCAGGAGATTTCATAGTTAACAGAACAAGAACAATTTACCCTAATGGATTAAATAAAAGGTTCAGTTTGAAGGCTCCTGAAGAAGGACAGAGGATGCATTGGCTGAAACGTTGTGTATATAACAATAAAGATGAGGACAAGAGTCTGAAAAATCTAAATAATCCAAATTATCAAGCCTCATCTGAAATATTAAGACAAATAAAAAGTTGCCCTTTTTACAACATGGTAACATTCCATACATTAAACAGAAAAGAAAAAAATAATCAGACAAAAACAAAAATAATTTTGGATTTTTTTCTGTTATTTTACTGCCAAATAAGTTTTTTTTCTTTTAAATCTTCAAACCAATGATTGATGAGGAATGATGACAGTAATTGATTTTTTATATTTTCTTCCTTCTTCAAGTTTTTTCTTTTCTTTCTCATCACACCAGTTCATCCGACAATAAAATATGAACCATCACGGTGAACTTGAAACAGGAAATTTTATTGTTTATGTGATTTATTTCAAGTTGCTTAAGATAAACTCAGAATTACAACTGCTTGGGGGAGAGAGGGTTTTACTATCACCACCACCAGATTTTAATCAAATTAATTCTTTTAAAGAAGAGCAAACATGATCCATAGATGCATTGAAATTTTTCTTTTGTCAATTTTAGGCCCAAGATTAAATAATACACTTCATATATATATATATATATATATATATATATATAAAATAAAACACTCATGACAGAGTTTCACATTTTTGATTGTCAAGTGGTTTTATTTCTTATATTTTAAATATTTCTATACTTTTTATGACTTTCAGTGATAATCTTATTGATTTTACTGGCGTCTTATAGTTTAACTGACGGTAGGTGGGGGGGGGGTCTTGATTTTAATTGTGTGTATAAAATAAAACCCACGTAATATAAAAAATTTAGTGAGAAATTAACTTTCACCCAAAATTAAAACAGGAGAGCTCAATACCAAGTGGCTTGAGTTGTTCTATCAACTGATTAAATTGAAAATTTAAAAAATAAAAATGAAAAAAAATTTCTAATTTTTTTCTCCCACTCATTTCTCAGAATTTGTAGTGTAATGATTGTTTTCATAAAAAAAAAAAAAAAAAAAAAAAAAAAATTGAATTTAAAAATTAAACCCGGTCAATCAAACTATCTTATGCATTTTTTATTTGAAATTTTATTTTGGAATGTAAAAATATTTTTTTTAAATTTCTTTCTCTGCAAAGCAAAGCAGCTGTTTAAACAAGAGCGTCTCATCATCGTTTGTATTTATTTATCTCTTTTAAATCACGCTTATGTCCAACAAATATTTTAAAAAACAAAACATTGTGAAGTGGAAAGGAGATGGAAGTAGAGACATTTCATTTGAAAAATAGAAAAGCCAGTTGATTTTTTAACAGCCAACTTTGATGCACAAGGTAAACAGGGAAATTTCCATCACATAATTCATCGATGGCCCCCAAGAAATGACAACATCCAATGTTTGTGGGATTCAATTTTAATATTGGGCAATTTTATTGAATATTCATTAATCAGGTTGAGATAAAAAAATCAATGAGAAAATATCAAGAAAAGAAAATTGTTTAAAAATGAAAGACTTGCCAATTTTGTATACTTGTAAAATCTGTAATGACCACATTGATAAATGGGGACAAAACAGAAAAAGTTAAGTGACCCTAAAAGTGTTTATTGTAATATCAAAAATAGTTGATATTTTACTATTCTCTGCATTAAAGGGGGGGGGGTGATACTTGGCCAGTGTATGTATAATAAAGATTTTTTAAATCCCCTCAATTAATATCATCAAAACTTCAGATGACTAGTTTGGTTTCTTTGTTTAATGGCATATCAACCTCCATGAGCTATTTAATGCCAAAGCCTTTCACATAGAAGAACAGTAGTGATACTATTTAACCTATAGCTGGGGTGGGGGGATGAGTGGGGGGATGAGTGGGGGGGGGGGGGGGGGGGTGTTCATACTCCAGAGAGTATTAGTCAAAAAGTGAACATGTCACAATTCTGCATATTAGCCAATATATATATTTCGGCTTTTAAGTGATGGGAGTGTTTGGGGGTGGGGTGAAGAGGTTCATACCTTTCCCAAGGGTATTAGTCCAAAAGTGAATGTAATAGCATGACTGTAGTTCGGATTTGTTTCCTATGTCACAGTCCAGCAGATTGGCCATTACACACCACAGAGGACCCCCCCACCCGACAACTGAGTTTGACCTTTGATACAACAGGGTGTAGAGTCCCTACCCACCCTGTTACACAAGCAAAGGCTGCCTGAGTGCTCAGGATTAGGCTGGACTCCTCTTTTTTTCTTTTCTTTTTAAAACTGCAGGAAGACATACCCCCCCCTTCCTCCTCCTTGAAAAATGAACAGGTACTACACTCTAGTCCCAACCTGAAGGTCAAGTAAGTTGTCTTTCTGCCAAAAAGGTGCTTGCATTACCTGCTGTTGCGCACCGTAATGTGCATATTTACCAACCCCTCCACACGAGAAAGATGTGACACAAAATCAATTTCTTAATTTAACAGATTTGAATACAGAATTTTCCTTCTCCTAGACTGGTTGCCTAACCAAGGTCAAAGAACCCAATCTGCTCTGCTATTTGCCCATAACTGGAGAGAGAATAATTGGATGCAAGAATATTAGCACTATGTAAAATACAAACAGCTTCATCCAGGATTTGAACTCGTGTTGCCAAATCACATAACACCACACACCCTATCAAGTGTAATGGTTAACAAGCTAGATTAACAGACCATTGTTAGTGAATTTGATTCTCACTGAGCACCTGTTATTTATGACCTTGTGCCATAATGAAGCTTAAAATAACTTAACTACCTGCTGTGATTAAATAGTCACTCATTCTAGCATTGAACAGGCCCATTACTGCTTAACTTTTGTGATCTGGCAGAAACCAGTGTTTTCAGTGTGACTTGACCAGAAATCTTACTCTCAAGAGAACAGCAATTAGAGTAAATCCACATTTATTTCATAAGGAGAACAAGACTATTTGATTCGATGAAATCAAATCATATATGAATAAAATACATTTATATATACATATAGTCGGTCGAGTGGCCTTTTGTCTGCTCAAGCCGGACATCATGGGAGTCTATCTCCTTTTCATTAGCGTTAGACCAGGGAGATTATTTTTGCATGAGATGGAGCACTACAACTACCATCAGCTCCTCCACTTTACTGCACAGAACCAAGCCGTGCTACTCATGCGCTGAATTGGTGATAGCTGCTATCAAACCCAGAACCTTGTGGTTACTAGGCGAATGCTCTCCATTATATATATATATATATATATATATATATATATATATATATATATATATAATATTCACTAAAAATTTAATATATAACTATTCCTGTAATCAGATTTCCATATAAACTAAATTTCTATAAACTGACACTGCATTCATCATCAAGGGTTTTGGTTTCTTTGTTTAATGGTATATCAACCTTCATGGGTTATTTAATGTCAAAGCCATCCTTGTAGAAGAACAGTAGTGATACTATTTAACCCATAGCTGGGAGAATGGGGGGGGGGGAGGTTCACACCTTTCCCAAGTGTATTATTCCAAAAGTGAACATAATCACACAACTATGATGTTGCGTTCCTGCATGTCGGCCAGTGCGTATATATCTACAGATATTAACAGAAATAGAATTTTGCATTCATGATTTTTTAAAACAGTATTTACCAAATTTTTGTAAAAAAAAAGTTCACTTCCTTTTCAAAGGACAATTAATGGTAATTTGAACATTAGTTACATAAATGAGAGTAACATCCCCCTTGTTTGTTTCACTTTGAGGAAGCCTTATGTTTTGGTTGGCCATTTTCATCTCATCGAAATCTACACTGAAAATACAAATTTGTTTTAACACAAAATATCACAAAATGTGTTCTTAATTGTGCTTGTACATTATTTGAAATGAACCTTAATTGTTATTAAGAACATATTTTATGATATTTTTGTGTTAAAACATGCAGTTGTATTGATTGAAACAAATTTGTATTTTCAGTGAAATGAAAATGGCTGACCAAAATATAAGGCTTCCTCAAAGTAAAAGAAACAAAGGGAGGTTACTCTCATTTATGTAGCTAATGTTCAGATTACCAAAAAAATGTTCACTTCCTTTTCAAGGGACAATTAATAACCCGGATTTCATTAGGATTCTTTTTTTAAAATGTACAATGTTATGAATTAACTTCCTAACAGGAATTAAAAAAAAAAAAAAGGTGTCTTCCCAGAATGCATCTGGTTTATTACAGCAGTTTATACATGCATATAAGCATTTTAAAAATAAGACATTATCAATTCAGCAATAATGGTGATGGGGTGGTGGTGGGTGATGAATTGGTGGTGGTGATAGTAATGTTAGCAGCTGTAATCCTTTTTTGACTGTTGGTAAAGAGTGGCCCTTTCTGAAGGGGGAGGGGGAATTCTGGAACAACAGAAGGATGAGATTTCCAGCCAATATACATATATATATAGGATTTTATCAAACCTGTAAAATCCTCACTCCTCCCTATGCCTTCACACACACACACACACACACACACACACACACAACACACACACACACATCACTTTTGAATACATTCTTCTGCCAACTCTTAACTCTTTAAGCAATGCTTTCTGCAACATAGAAATCCGTCTTTCAGTTCATCGTTTTCCTGGCTGCCTGTGTCCATTTGAACCCAACACTGACCAAGTCAACAGTAAGAATGCTATCCACTGAGAATTGATGACTTGTCAAATGGGAAAGCATCAAGCAGAACAAAAAATAAAAAATCCCAGAAAGGGTTTCAGCAAACAGTCCAACCAGATTTGTATCTTTCTTTTTTAAGTTCCTTTTTTTATTCTTCTTCTTCTTCCTGGTGTTTATTTACTTTTTAAGATTTCCCTCTTTACTTGGATTGAAAAACATTTCAGGGGGGGAGGGGTCAATAGCATTTTATCTCATCAACAACAGATTAATCAAAATAAAATTACATTTTTTTAAGTTACTTTCACTTTAAAAATAAAGTGTGTGTGTATATATATATATATATATATATGTGTGTGTGTGTGTGTGTGTGTGTGTGTACGTACGTATATTAATGAAAAAAATTTAGAATATGAGTTATCTTAAAAAAAAAAAAATTCTATAAAATTTAAAAATATGGCTAAATCTATATTTTAAAAATTAATCTAAATTAAAAATATAGAAAATACTTGTTAAAGAAACAAAAAAAGTGTTTTGTACTGTAGACAAATCAAAGTTGAACTATATGGGCAACTGAAGATTCTTTTTGTTGTGAAAGGAGACTTGTATGCCATTGTTACCAGATCACTGAAATGAAATCAATTGATTGGCATGTCCCCCCCGCCCCTGAAGGTCAAGGTCAGTTGAGGAGAAGGAGGAGGAGGCACTATGTTGACTGATGCAGCAATAACTGCAACAGCAGCAGCAGCAGCCAGCTCAAAAGGAATAACCAGAAATGGAAGCAGTAAAAAAAAATATTTAAAAAAATTAAAATCTTTTTGTTTGTTTTGTTTTTGTTCACTTTCGACTGCTGCTGCTTCCTCCTGGTCCAGTGCCACTGCCGCCAACCACAGAGCTACGTAATTTATCTACAATGTTGCACAACTTCAAAACAGGGCCAAGTTTCAGACCTAAATATTTCATCATCATATCACTGTTCAGCAGGAGAAGGGCCCTCCCATCAATTTCCTGAAAAATAAAAATAAAAATGAGTAAATAATTTACAAAAACAAAAACACATGCAAAATAGATACTAGCAGAGCTACCCGGAATTGCCTAGAATTTAAAAAATTAAAAATAAATCTATTTATAATTATATTCATATAGATTGTTAAAAATTATTTTTCTATATATTTGTTTTATTTGTTATATATTTTTGTTTTTAAATTGTTTATTTTCATTATTCTTCTTGTTTGTCTTTTTAGATTCTGAAACTTCTGTAATTATTATTATCATTTTTTTTTTAAATTTCTGAACTTTCTACACCAAAAATACTGTTCCATATAAGGGACAGTGATGATAGGGGGAAAAAAAAGTTAAAACTGTTCTATTAGTCATGAGTATTTATCAAGGTTAAATGAATACTGATACTCTAACAACCTAGAGTTACTCATACTTGCGACCCATAAAAAACATGTAACACCTAAAAGCCCCCCCCCCATTAAACTTCAAAGTTTAAATTCTCAACATTAATAGATATTAAGATTTGTTTTGGAAATGAATAAAATTTTAAATACTTGACATAATTAAATATAAAGCTATGAATTGAAAAAGTTAACAGCTTTGGAAAATTGTGTTCCATATAAGGAAACAATGGTAGGAAGTTAATGTACTTCCATAGACGGCATCCAAAGAAATAAATTCTTGAATTAGGAAAGAGACTTACATGTCTACGGAACGATTCTGTATGAGTTGTTAAAGCAGGATCAGTATCACAAATGTGGTTGATCACATCATCAACGGACCAATCTGTAGGGTCACCGGTTGGTTTGTGTGGTCTGTGATCAGATGTGGTAGAACTGGCTGCAAACAAAAATCAAACATATTCACTTTTATAAATAAAAAATCAACACATTTAAGAAAAAAATACATGAATCAAAATTAAAAAGATGAGGACAAAGATTATTTCACATCTTAAAAGCATTCATTAAATTTTTATTAAGTCAAAAAAAACCCAAAATAACTTGAAATAGTTACAAACTGAAAACCTTTTAACTGTCAGGTAAACAAGGTTAGAATTTTAAACATTTTATGTTCTTTACAACCTTAAAGACATTCTATCACATGATTGTTGGTGTCATTTTATTTAAACATATTTTGTTGGACAGATTCAAATAAAAGACCCAATTTTTTAGGCCAGGAAGTTAGTGTCAGCCTATAGATGAATTAAAATAAGACTAAAATTCAAATCTAATAGGAAGCCGTAACTTTATAATTAAACTAGCAGCGGCTACCCAGCATCGCCTAGGTAGAGGGGGATTTTTAAAGTTAGTCCCGCAGATCTATTATTACTGAATCGAGAGTTGAATCCCCATGGGATGCCCCATTTAAATCCCCATATAAAAAAAATAGACCTTGAATTGATCCAGCTACTCTGAAAAGAAATGTTAATGTCTACTATCTAAAATATTAAATAAAAAATTAAAAAATTTTTTAAATTAAAAAAATCCATGCTGTTATCTAAATTTTATTTTTAATTATCTTCATGAATATAGATCAAATCTCTATTATTTTTGCTCAAAAACCAAGCCCTGTTGATATTTAATATGTATATACATATCTACTTTGTCATTAATTGTTTTAGTATCGAAGTTTCCTCTGGACATACATATACACACAACTGCCCTTTATAGATGGTATCATAACTGCAATTAAAGTATCAATTTATATAATAAGAATATGATAGTTATTTGTTTAGTGTTGATCAGAAGAAACTGAATAATGAGAACAGGTGTAACATAAGTCATTCAAAATTGTGTGATGTTACATAAACAAATGTCCTCATAGTATAAAGATTTATCCCTTTCCTTTGAACAAGAAAAATTGACTAAAATTCAGAATATTCCTAACTCATTAGAGATGGCCAATAATAATGATTCTTCCTATCCAAAAAAGATCAACAATTGTAAATTATTCATCACAATCAAACTAAAATTGATATCAATCAAACCCATTAAAGGACTACATTCTAATTCAGGAGTCACCAAACATTTTTAGACTATGGCATCTTTGATACTTATTTCACCTCCCTCCTGGACAATAAGTAGATGGACAATATTTAGATGCATTAGTAAGAGGACAACTGCATACTAAAAGCCTTCAAGACTGTTGTTCTGTATCCTCATATCCTTGTAAATATCACAATTAAAATATAGGGATACAAAAGGAATAATTGTTTGGAAAAATCTTGAATCAACCACCAATGTGATGATGTTATACTAAATGGTTTAAGGATTGTCCTTCTTTTGCTAGGGAAATTTTTTTGACCTATGAGTCTTAGGGGTATGTGAACTTAATAGACAGGAAGGTGTATAAATATAAGAGAGAGAGAGTAAAAAAATTATCTGCACTTTTACCATAACATATCATTATTAGTGCGTTCTGCGCATGCATGCTTATAGTTGGCACTGTTGTGGTCTCATAATTGCGTCACTTTGCTTGCTGTCTTTACTAAGTAAACATAGCTGCTACATTAGCAGTATGGACCAAGGAAGTGACCTGATTTCTCTGGTTGGAAGGATTGTCAGGCACTGAAATTCATTGGAGACTTTTAGCATAATATAGAGACAATGCACTACTGCATAGAAGTGTGTATGAGTGGATAGATAAGCGCAACACATCAACGTCCACTATTAATGAGAAGATTCAGCAAGTTTGAGAGATCGTAATGGCAAACTGACAAGTTATCATTGATGAGTTAGCTTGTTCTCTGCAGATTAGACATGGTTCTGCCAATCAAATCATTCATGATGAGCTGGGCTTCCATAAAACAAGAGAGTGGATAATTTTTCAATCTCCTTCATAGAAAGGAGGAAGAGGAGTAGGAGAAGGAAGAGGATAAAAGAGACGTGTGTGTAGAGTCGAAGAGAAACCTTTAATGAAGGCAGAAAACAATCCAATAAAATAAAAACTACAATTTGTGAATATATGATAAATACTTGGAGGAGGGGAGCTTACCTTCTGCTTCGTATGCAGACATTTTCCGTTGAATTTTATGCATACGGAGTCCTTTTTGGCTGTCTATTGATTCTGTGGAATACCGTCTCCGGGGACCTTTGTGATGTCGGGATTCTCGTGACTCACGGGACTCCCTCGATTCGCGGGACTCTCGAGATTCTCGCGGTTCGCGAGACTCTCGAGATTCACGGGGTTCGCGGGTCTCCCTTGACTCACGGGTTTCACGCGACTCTCTGGGCTCCCTGGACTCTCTCGGCTCCCGAGACTCTCGGGATTCTCTGGGCTCCCTGGATTCTCTGGACTCCCTTGATTCACGTGTTTCACGAGATTCCGGGCTATCTTCTATTAAAACAAAGAAAGATTTACAATTAACATTCAACAAAAACAAAAATCATTTTGGAAAATTCAAATTTTCTCTTTTAAGGAACACCATCACCATAAATTAGAATTTAAACTACATTTGCTATCTATAAAATGGCAATCCCAAATAGGGCCTCAAAAATAATTAGAAATCACAGAAACATTTATTTATTGTCAACGATGTTTAGTTGGTTGTTTTGTTTTACGGCATATCAACCTCAGTGGGTCATTTAATGCCGATAAAGTTTTGAAATAAATTAATTCTTAATGGATAATCAGTTTTGTTTATAAACATGTTTTACTATTTAACCCATAGATGGGACCCTAACAGGTACTACCACTTTGGGTCAGAGTGGACCAGGGAGCAATGGTGATGAAGGGGTGCTCCACATTCCCCAAACCTCCAGAACTGGAACCTCACCATCAGATAGAGTTTAATGTCATTCCCAGGACATAAAGACCCTCAGCCACCACTTTCTAGCACCCATATGATAAAAAGGCTTGGGGCTTACCATAAAGGCAACAAGTTTGGGACAATCATATAGGTGCTAGGGCTTGACGTGACCATCAATGATGTTTACATCATTTTAAAATTTTAACATGCACCTATTTTTCTACATAACTGCCCATTTCGGTTGATCCATTTCTGTAGGCATTGTGCCAGCTTTTATATGGCCAAGTTAGACCAGCTCACCACCATGTTGTTGAGGAAATGTTGAATATTGACAAATTTGCAACCTTAATAGGTTTAATTTGCAATTTCTCACATTTCTGATCCAATCTTAAAAATATTTATATGGTTGGAAAGAAAAGAAAATAATCTTTGTAAATATGTAATTATCCATTGAATTATTTTTTAGTGATTTAAAACTGTATTTTGCTTTTAACAACCGAAAACACAAAATACAATTTTTTTTTCTTTTTCCAAAGGCTAAAATTTATTTGTCTGTTTCACAAAATCAAAGAGAATAATCTTTATCAATATTCTTGAAATTGTACACTTAATTAGAAGACAGCTTAAACTGCACTGAAGAGGTTGTTTTTTTTTTTGTTCTTTTTTCAACCTTTGGAAGCGAGACCACTACCAACGAAAGTTGACACAGGTTCCTTCAAAAAGCTGAGCAAATAAAAATTTTTTTAAAAAATATATAAAAAAAGCACTATATCCTTAATAGAAGATAGTATCAGAATAATTTTGATTAATGTGATATTTCGATGATGGTTAACCGTCAGGATTTTTTGTCAAATGTTCAATTTTGGAAAAACGAACTTACAATATAATACTAAAACATAAACTATATAATTACACACCGGCCGGACAGGCTTTGTTAAATAAAATAATTAAAAAAATAATTTTCAAAAATGTAAATAGGTATTCTATTTCTTGGATGTAATACAACATAGCAAGTATTTAAAAAGGTATTTTTAACTTCAAAGTGATGTTATTTATATAAATTAATACTATATATGTGTATACAGGCAGTATCAAAATGAAAATGTTGAATAATCTTGTGGTAAACTTTTTTTTTTTTTAAATTTATTTTAAATGTTGATATCTGTACGTCTTATTCTCTAAATAATGGGTTACAGCATAGAGATTTATACAATTTTGAGGGCAGAATCAGGAAGACCATAAGTTTTATCAAAATTGCTCCAAAAATAAAGAAATGGTGGAGAAATGATTGAATTTCTTGTTTTGAATTGATCCAGGATTTTACATTTTTTTAATAAAATCATGTCTCGTTTTGTACCCCCCAATTTCGAGGCTTTAAATTCCATAACATTTGACCCACTGGGGATATTCACATAATTCAAACAGTTCTGAACTCCATTTACAAAGCTCTATATAACTAATTTGATTAAATAACAATAACTTCAAATTTAAAAAAAAAAAAAAAAAAAATCAACTGAGAATGCTAAACCTTGTCATCGTTGCAAACTCCACCACTTGCAGACGTTTTTGACATCCATGCACGACTCGCCATTCACTCCCATTAATTGAAAATGAATTTCAATCAGTTTAATACCTTTTGTATTCAAAACCCGAATAACTGCACAAATTTCATATTTAGTGGTAATGTCAATCGGGTGCTCTATCAGAAATTACTACAGAGCCAAGACCGAGTGAGATGCTAACAGGGGCAGGTGCATCTACAATAAACACAACAGTGTTCCCCTGCATCCCTAGCACTTTGGAGACTTTACTTTTGGGATTAACCTCATAATATTTAAGGTTTTTTTCTAACACAGTTCCTTTAATGGAACAGTTTTCCAAAAGCCATAATTTTTTTCATTTATAGTTTTATGTCTAATTATATTAAGTATTTACTAATTAAAATTTTCTTCCTTTCCAAAACAAAACCTAATATTTCTTAATACTGAGAATTTCAAACTTGAAGTTTAAATTGTTAAAAAAATTGGGGAAGATTATAACTGGAAGATGCAGTACATACCAATTTTGATTCGGTGAGTGCTGACTTTAAGACACTTTGAGCAGCGTCCTTCGAGAGGCTGGCTTGATAGAAAATTCTCACAACAACCCAGTTCCTCCATCATGCCTTCTAAGTAACCCCAGAAGTCTGAGATCTTAAATGCTGAGGGTAATCGTTTTGTGTAGGTTCTGTTGCCATTGTTTGCTGAAAAACAATAGAAAAATAATTATGAAATGGAAGAAAAAAGGATTTTTGTAGAGTAATTTTTCAATAAATTTTAAGTCTTATAATCAAATTAGAAAAGAACATTTTGATCTAATAACCGAGTGATGTAGCACCAAGCATTTTACATTAACATTCAATAGAATCTCATTATCTGTGCGGCAAGAGATTTGAGGATATCTAAAACTTTTTTTAATATATTAGACCCCCCCCCCAAAGATTTTACTCCTTTAAATATATATTTAAGTACTTTTGGTTATTTCCTATAACTCCAACATAAAAAGGGGAACCATTCTGATTGACTGATAAATTATTTATTTATTTATTGATCTATTAGGAAAAAAGAAGATGGGGTTAGGGTTAGTTTAATGGGAAAATAATGGATAGATTAATTATCAGATAAAATTCATTCAGATTTTTATGTTGGAGTTATAGGAAATAACCATAGTTTTTGTTTAACTATTTACCCCAGGGATCTCTATGGATCACTTTCAGTAGCTCTGGCTTACAGTTAGAGGGTTTCAAGAATTCCTATCCAATATTGACAACAGCTCTATTTGATCTCTAAGACGGGACCCTAACAGGTATGGCCAATCTAGATAAGAAAAAAAAAAAACTTTCAAAACTAAATAGAGCAAAAATATAATTTACCTCCTAAACATTTTATTGGGGTTTTTATTATTTTTACTAACAACTATAGATGTTAAAGTTGGAAGAGAAAAAAAAGAAAAAAAAAGAAAAGATTTTGAGACAGTTCAAAATTATCATCTGGGACATTGGTGAAAAAACAACAACAAAAAAAAAAACAAAAAAATTAATCTGTAGCCATATGTATCACAATTACAAAAAATGCACTTTCCTCCATTTCAATTTAAAAAATAAATAAATAAGTTTATGATTTTAAGAGATCAAGCCACAGATTATTATTATTTTTTAAAAATATCGTAACCTTTTTATCTGTTGCTCATTCTAAGACACATAGATAAGAATTAAGAAGGGGGGGAAAAAAAGAACTATTTAAAAAGTCCTTCTGGAAATAAGATTAGAAATTAAAAATAAACTTACATTTTTCAACTTAGAAATACATTAAATTTTCAGACAGGAAAAAATTCACCATAGATTATAATAAATAGATCTCTCCCTCTCATTACTCTTATCTGTACATATTAGTAAATTAAATACTAATTTAACATAAATTGTAAATAAATTTATATTTATTATAATCAATTAAGTGGTTGGGTTGGGGGTGGAGGGGTAGAAAATGCAAAGAAAAAAAATCAAACTCTGCATTTTCATTGATTGCATTCAGAAAATAGAATAAGAATAAAATAAATCATATTACCTTTGTCTCATAATAGTTGCTACATTAATATAGAGTATTTGCATCTCATAATATAGGTTATCAAAATTTCAGGTACACCCCCCCCTCCATGAATTAAAATTCAAAACTCATAAAAAATGAATTGAACATAATCTTTGGTGTATTATGAAGAGAAAGGATTTTTTTTTTTTAATCACATGGAAAAAATGTTATAGTGTTAAAAAACAGGATAATTTCATAAATTAACATTTGTATCTATCAAACTGGTGCATTTTTGTCAACCGCCCCCCCCCCCCCCACTCTTGAAGATGTGCTTTATAATGTTATCTACTTTATTGTTATAACTAAGAAATTTAGAGAGAGAAAAAAAAGAAGTTATATTAAGTTTAGGCCGTGTTCTTAAAGAAAGAAATTAAAATAAGTGTCAATTTATAATTCTACAAAATGGCAGAAGTTCTGTGGTACTCAAATTTTGGCCATATCTACATATTACTTACATTAATGATTGGTTTGTTTTACAACATATTTTGGGTTATTTAATGCTGAATCAAGTCATTTCGATAAACAAAGGACTCAGCAGGTTGCTTAAGTGGTCACCCAATTAAGTAATGAACAGGTTCATCACTTAACTAACTGCTTAACTTTGGTGATCTAGTAGGAACTAGTGCTTTCAGTGTGACTTGATTGTAATTTGAATGTATGAAATTTATGTGCAAATGTAACAACTATTATGGGACAAATGTAGTATCACATTGTATTTGAAATACATCACAACAATCATATTTGAAGAAGAAGAAATTTGTTAATAGTTAAAAGTTAGTTTATAGCATGATGCCACATCATATTTAAATATTTGTTAATGAATTTACATTTTGTATTTCTTTTTTTGTTTTTTAAATATTACAAAAAAAAAATCAAAATCAAACAATGAAAATCAAATTCAGTAAAACATTAACAATTTATATTTAAATTTGGAAGATAAAGATACAATTTGCTTATTAATTTCAAAGATTAGATTTAATTGTTTAATGTTGTGTGATTTACAAATTTCACCGAAAAGAAAAAAAAAATTTTTTCAAGTCAAAAAATAATTTTTAGAAATGAAAATTTTATAGCAAATAATTGTACAATAGAAAGACATTTGTAGACATTGGTTATTAAAATTTGTATCAAGTATTTTGCCAAAAATTTGTCCGAATAAAATTAGAATGAGAAAGAAGTTCCTTTTAAAAGAGACACACACATGGAGGTGGAATTTTCCCCCAAAATGCAGAGTCCATAGAATTTGGTTGGCCTCCTGGATGTGGTGAGCGGCAGTCAATTTATAAGTTTTTACTTAAGTTTGAAATAGTTGATGGTTGTCTGTGAAACATCCAGAGATCCACAGTTGTAGATTCACAAGTCATAAAATATTTAGGAGACTGTGAAAAATGAAAGTTGTTTGATAAAGAGAGGGAGAGGTGGAAATGAGACATTATTTGACCTAACACACAGACACAAGAGGAATTATCTCTTGTTAAGTAGAAAAGAAATATTTAAAAAATAAAATAAATTCACAAGACATTCACATCTGTTTTAAAGGTTGAGAATCTTTTATTAGAAATCCAAAAAGCCTCCCATGTAGAAATTATGCCAGGAAGACCTTTGCCAACCTATAGTACATTTCACACTTTTTATTAATCTTTTTTTTTTCAGTTATTTCACAAAATACATCTATAAAATGATTGAGGAGGAGTCCTCAGTGATGATGTATCTCTGGGATCATTGGAAATTTCTGGTCTTTCAACATCGGATTTCCTCTCCCAGGGGACCAATCGAGGCTAATCAAACCCTGACCCCCCCCCTCAGCACCTGGCTTTCACTAACCTCACCTCCTGTTGACCATCGCTTTATATTACTGGTCATGTGACCCCCAACCAATGTCAATGGAGTTCTTATATATGTTTCCTTAATTTTAATATTATTAAAATGTTTTAATTTTATTAATAATTTTGATTATTCTTTTTTATCCTTTAAGTCCCACTGACAGACTTAACCAAGATTGTTTTTATTTGTTTAATGGCATATCAACTCCTTATGGGTTATTTAATGCCAAAATGTAATCATTTTCTAAATCTTTGATTACATTCTCTAATAATCAATGCAAATGCCAGTGTGTCACATTTTAAAACTTTACTCCTCAAAGCCATACTCCAACATATCATACCATTTTGTAATTGGGCAAACTGTGAGCAAATTTGTAAAATTCCAGGCTGAATCCAGACCCCACAATCCCAAATTTTAATTACTCCAATTGTTTTTGACAATTTAAAAAATTTTTTTATCTTATTTTTGTAACAAGATTTTTTGCAATAAAATGTTTGTATGACATGTCCAACTAAATCAGTAAATGATTCTTCAAAGATTCAGATAAACTCAGAGCTGAATTTAATGTGCTTTTTAAGTCGCATTTGGTTGGTGGTATTTTTTTGTTTTATGGCATATAAACCCTTTTTCAATTATTTAATGCCAAATCAAAGCATTTTTGATAAACAAAGGACTTAGGATGCTTACAATGTATCTACTCTTGCTTAAGAGGTCATCCAATTAAGAATTGAACAGGATCATCACTGCTTAACTTAAGTTATCTAATGCTTTCAACATGACTTAACAATAACTTTTTAAAATCTGAATACTGATGGTAAACAGTTACTTTTCTTTTATAATTTATTGAAGGAGTAAAAGGGGGAAAAAAAAGAAGAGAGAGAAAAAAAAAAAAGCTTATTTTAATATTATCTCTTATTCAAATATTAAAAAATGTCTATTTCTAATACAAATAGGCATCATTTTTATTAGATGGAAATTGATAGATTGTAATAATTTTATTTTTAAATTTTCTATTTATTGTTCCAAAAGTATTAAAAAAAAAAAAATAAATAAAAAATTAAAAATACTTTGACAAGACAAGAAAGATTTTTTTTTTTTTTTAAATCCTTTTACAGGAAGAGCAACATTTTTGTCATCAACAAAACAGACATTTTTTTCCTTTTCTAATGGTAGCTCAAATGTAAGATATTTTTCTTATTATTCAATGCTAATGTATAAATAAATTGCTAGGAAATCCCACTGTGGTGTGGAATTGTGTAATGTTTGTTTTGCAAAATATGATCAGTGTTTTCATGTTATACCATGACACACAATTGCCGATTAAATTATCAGTTTTATTTTCTATATATGATTAATTGACCTTTATGAACATACTGACTATTTTGCAAATTTTCTGAAACAAATTTGCCAACTCTACAAGGATTATCTGGCTGTAAAAGGGTTAATACTGATTTTATACTTAGCAATTTTTGTATTTTAGTTAACTCCTTAACATGATACAAACCAATTTATATATTGTAAATTTTCCTAGTTAACTTTACAAGAATTCATAGCACAAATAGACACTTAGAAAACGTTTACAGGAAATAAAAACTAAATATATAAGTATATTCTGACTTATGTTTCTCATTTCTGGTGAATAAGTGCATTATTACATTTACATTTAGTAGGGTTCTTGTTAGAAAAGAAAGAAAAGCCCTAACTTCTTTCACTAAAAAGATTCTCAACCTGTACAGAAAAATAGAGAGGAACAAAGTTAACATTTAAAGTTTTAATTCACAGATATTTTCATATCACAAAAGACCCTCTTTTTAAAATTCATTTAGAAATATATACACAAATATTTTAAGAACCTAAAAACAATAAGTAGGTAGGGTTTTTTTTCTTCTCCATTTTAAATGTTCATATTTGTATAAGGACAACCCCCTAGATTTACTTATGAGTCTATAAGAAAATGAGACAGGTATTTTGCTCACATCACCAAAGAAATTGCTTTTGCAATATGAAATGAACAAGGAGTTTTAGCTAAATACAGTTTATGAAATGATAAAAATAATATTTCAAATTCATGAAATTTACAAGTAATCTCAAGATCTTAAAAAAAAAAATTAAATCAATCCTTTTTTTTTACATTCAATAGATTTAAGTATTTGAAAATAGTAATCTTAAAATATCAGTGAAAAGTTTTTGATTTTAATTAAACTCATATATAGAAGATTTCCTATTTGAGGAAAATGAACAGTTTTGTGTATTAGACCTTGATGAAAAGCAATAAGATTTTTTTTTTCTTTAAATACATTTTATACACATACAACCTCAATGAAATATTTTTCATCAGTAAAAGTCATAAAAGAAGTCTCTACCCTTTTCCCCCCTAATAATTATTTTACATTTGCAGATACATTTTCTATATTAAATATAACTAATATGGAACAAAGGAAGCATTTTTTTTTTTAAACTGCTTCCTAATCTCCTCTCAAGAGTTAAAAATGAGGGATATCTAGAATTTTAAAATGAATGAATAAATGAAAATAAAACAATCATAAAAATGAATCTATATTATTTGGTTGGAGGTGAACTAGATGACTCCATCAAAAATTATTTTATAGTAAGAATTTTCATATCAAATCAATGCATTTATTTTAAATACAAAAATAAAAAAATGTTTGAAAATTTTTTTTAAAGTAATTTTTATCATTTCATTTAATTTATAAATTAACAAAAATTTAGAATATTCTCCACAGTAAGATTCAAATATTTTCTTTTTTACTACCTCTGTACCATAGTAGTTATTACATTTGCATGTAATATTCATATACTAAATGTACCAAATATTTTGGGACAGAGGTAGTAAAATGAAAATATCCAAATCTGTTGAGAATATTCTAGTTTTTCATTAATCTAAAATTTAATAAGATAAAAATTACTTAAAATTTTTTTAATATCATTATTTGTAAATTAAATTTGTTAATAAAATAGAAAATTAACAAAATTTTAAAAAAATCATTTTATCTTAAATTTATTATTTTTTGTTATTATTTTATTAATAACAAATTTGTTTTACAAATAAAGATATTAGAAAATCTAATTTATAAAATTTGTTAATAAAATAAATATAAAAAAAAAGGGCTTTCATTTATTGTATGAATATTAGTTCAGATTAATAGCACAGTACGGGTAACCTGAATCCAAACTTTTTAAGACTATATTTTTCTGATGCAAGTATCATTGGGGAACAAAATGTTTTGTTAAATGGCCAAAGCCAGGTTAATTTACCAAAACTTCTCAAAAATTAAATTTACAAATTAAAAAAACAAACATTTCATCAATTTATCATTTATTCTATCATTTTATTTAGTTTTATTCTAATAAATTAATTCAATTAAGGTTTTAAAAAAAAAAGGGGGGGAGGGGGGGTCAGATTAGGGTTACCCTTACTGCACTTTCGACCTGGACTATATATGAACCAAATCAAGATATTTTCACACACACACTATATATATATATATATATATATATATATATATATATACACACACACACACACACACTTTTCCAACATATTCTATTTATTTCTCTGAATTTTTGAGATGAGGCTTGATAATTAGTATTATTTGGACTATTGTCCTCATCTTCATTGTTATCTGTACAACGTTTTGGCCAACGTGTTCTTCAGGTATTTATTGTCATAATCGGGAACCCGAGTTCAAAAAGGTTTCCCCGAGTTTGACAATAAATACCTGAAGAAGGCCAGAGGGCACATCGGCCAAAATGTTGTACAGATAACAATGAAGATGAGGACAATAGTCCGAATAATACAAATAATACTAATATTCTATTTAATTAATTGATTTTAAGTTTTTCTGTATAAATAAACTTTAAAAATAATGGTGATCTTGTTGTTTATGGAAGATTAATCGAGTTCACCACCACCTGAAAAGGTTTTTAAATTTACTTTTATAAAACGATCAGACTTGTTATAAATCCGATTCAGTGAATACAAAAAAGGAGAGTATTAAGTGAAAGACGGGAATACTGACATAGGCGTGTACCTGTGACAATGACTTTGCTGCTTCCATCTTTAAGTAAATTGAAGACTGTCTGTTCATGATTGCCACATTCTATGCACCCTTGTGCCACTTCTCGAAGGACTCTTTGTAAAGTACCGGGACCATAATGTAGAGGTAATTGTTGGACTTTGCGTGGATTCAAATAATGACCAGGATTACATGAACGGTTGATGTAGACACACACTGATAAAAGATAAGAAAGAGAGAGAGAGAAAAAAAGAAAAAGAAAAAAAAGAAAAAAAAAAAAACATAAGACATTTTTTTCTTAAACATACAAATAAAATAAATACATATAAACATTTCAAATATGTTCGTACAAATATTAAGATTTTTTTTTTTTTAATTTTTAAAAAATTATTATTCTTTTTTTTTTTTTTTTTTTTTACAAGAAAATTGTATATAGAGTTTAATAAATATATTTATATATATATATGCAAATATATGTATATATACAAGTGTGCAATAGCAATACTAAGAACTATGCAAAAGACATTAGACATAAGCATATTGTTGTGTAGGTATGTGTTTGTGTATCAGACAAAAATAGGAGGGGAAATTTCATGCTCATTTTAACATAGAAAAAGCAAAAGCAGGTGTAGATTTTGGTAGACAAAAACACTTTCTCAGATATTATAAAATGGAATATATCAAAGTTTTAATTTTTTTTTTTTTTTTGAAAGTGTGACTTTATTTTCTACATTTAAGCAACCAGGCATGTAAAAATAATTAAAAAAAACTAAAAGCAGGAGGAGATGCACGAGAGAGATTGTTGTTGTTATGTTAAGCAAGTTATAAGTAGATGACTACTGTTCCAAAATGTTAGTGTTTTAGTCACAGCATGATACCATTTAAAATAATACTATACTGACTGGGCAAGTGAACCAAATGGTTGAAAGAATAGAACTTAGGAGGCATGTCTTTTAGTATTTAAAATGGTCTCTTGAATTTAAAGAATATCTTAATGTGTAATAAATGAAAGGATTCAAAAAGAAAAGAGAAAAAAAAAATAGATGAGGAAGTTAATGATGAAATGGAAAAATAAACTTTTTTTTTTATAAATAAATCTAGGAAGTGGGCAGAATATATATACATATATATATATATATCTATATGTATGTATGTATATAAACTGATAGAAATGAAGATGATGATGATGATGATAATGATGACAGTGTGCTGGTTTTGCAGTGGTGTGAAAATGGTTAGAGGAGGATGAAGGAAAAAGGAGTTATTTTGACTGGAATATTTCGTAGTCCAAAAATGTGTCAACAGTAGCAACAGGTGCTTAGAACTGAAGAGAATTTACTGACCTGTGGTGTTGTTAAGTGTGGAACTTGTATCAGGTTCTGTAATCATGACTACCGGGGAATGGGCCTCTCGTGGGGAGAGCTGTCGGTCAGGGCTGGAGGGGCTGGCGAGAGAGGAGCGCGACTGCCCCCCACCCCCTGGGCTTGTGGCTGGGGTGGTGCTGGTCTGACCGTGGGTGGTCACTTGACTGGATGACGGAGCCCCAGGAGCAGGCAGGTTCAGCACCATGGGTTGGTGCTTTATGACCTTGTTCAGTTTGTACTGCGACGTGCCTACGAGTCAGAAATGATCAACCAGGGTCAGCAACTCGGCACATGACTAAGGTTTTATTATGTCCACACATGGGATTTCACATTAAAGGGCCACAAAAGTATTTATTTATTTATATATTTTTTTAATTTCTTTTTAATATCATTATTATTATTATTATTAAATAAATGAAAGACTAAGCAAACCAACGCTGCAAACCATTACAGAGACAGCGATCAATTTGATCTTATCTAAAACATCATCTTAGTAGACAACTAAAAAAGTAACTTTAAGGAAACTCCTACTAGAATATCAATAGTTTTAAAAAATAATAATTAAAATCCAAAATTTATTAGAAAAGTTAGGATTAAAATAAATAATAAATAAATAAATAAAAATTCTGAGATTTCCTTTATTTTATAGTGATAAATTATTAAATTATTCTAAGAATTTATCTTTAAAAAAAAAAAAAAAAAAAAAAAAGTCTAGGAAATTATAGTAATTATTAAATTTAAAAAAATCTATATGATTATACAAAAATTTCACATCTTACATATTAAATTATTCAGATAAAAGATTCAATTAATATCACACCATTTTTAAAAATATATAGATAAAAAAAAAAAAAATTTCAGATCAAAACATCAAATAGCAATAATACAAATTAATTTTTAAATGAGGCAAAAACCAAAATTCAAAAATAATATTCACTCAATAATTCAACAAGCAAATTTCAAGTGGAAAGAAAATCTTTATCAAAATTATTTCTCTCTCTTCCTCTTAACTAATTAATTATAATCCAAATTATTAAAAATAAAAAAAAATAAAAATTAGAATCAAGTTGTATGTAAGTGAAAAGGATGTGTGTGTGTAGTTATATGTGTAAGTACATACATATGTTCACTAACTCAGGAGTTTATAATAACTAAAAATTTTAAAAATATATATAAAAATAAACAAATTTTTAAAAATTAAGAGAAAAAAAAAAAAAAAAAAAAAAAAAACTTTTAATAACAAACACGTAAAAGGTTTGGATGAAATTACATAATACATAAGAAAATAGCATTTAGATTATACTGCATCTAAAAAGACAAAATATTATTTTTAAAAAGGGGAAAATATATGACAATATTCTTAAAAAGATGAACAAGAAGGAATCAGAGGAAGCCATAATGAAACTTTAGATAATATCCCCCAAAATTTGGCCAGTTAAATAAAAATGGGAAGGTGGTGGAATCCCAGGTAAACCAATATTTAAATCACTACTAATCGTGAAACTAGGATAACAAGAGAAAATAGGGAATCATTTGTTACAAAACAAAAAGGTATTATGAATATGAAATCCTTAAGGGAAATTTGAAAATGTCTGACATTATGAAGCAAAAGTTCCAAGAGGCAAAAAGAAGAATTATCAAAGTGAGAATAAATGATATCAATATTTGATATTCACTAAAAAGGAAATAATGATATTTTTTAAAACAAAACCCAAGAAGGGAAAAAAGAGAATATGTAAATAGGTGAAATGAATGAGATGAATAGGAATGGAGATAAGAATTGTGCTGTTAGTGTTCTTTTTTTTGTTTTTTTTTGTTTCCTCTTCATTTAATAAAAGAAAATAAATTATAATTGTTATGGAAATTATGCTGCAAACAAAACATTAAATTTTCTCTTTGCAGATATAGAGTCTCTCTCTCTCTCTCTCTCTCTCTAGCATCATTGAGCAAAAAGGAGGGTGTTAATACAAAGCGAGAGGACTCCACAAGTTTAGGGTGGTTTATAGGTGGATATGTTTGGATCTGTGGAAAATTCAAAAGGAATTTTAAAATGCAGACTGTTCACTTGCATAAAAAAAGCAAAATGAAGAGAGGGTTATTATTAAAAAAAAAAATTAAAAAAAAAAAAAAAAAAAAAAAAAAAAAAAGAAAAAAAAGAAAGAAAAATAAAGAAAACGACGGGTGGGGTGAGTGGAGAAAATGTAAATGAGGATTAAATGACAACCACCATTGTTGAATTGAATGTTAGGAAAATGTTTAAGTGCATGTTAGTTTGCTCTACTAGGTTAGAAATCAAAAGGGTGATGGATATTTGCATTGCATTGGAGTGTGCTAGCTGAAAAATAAACCATTAAATTAAAATGGAGGGAAACAGACATCACATACACACAGGAAAAAAAAAAAAAAAAAAAAAAAAAAACATACACTCACAATTTTCATGGAGACATACAAAGGGGAATTCTTTTTTTTACATTTTCTAAAAGAAGAACCTTGAGCAAATAAATTGTTTTTGTTAAAAAAAAAGGCATATCTAATATTACCCAAGTTTGCAAAATTGATATCCAGTCTACATTTCAGCATTTATAAATGTATTTTTTTTTTTGCAAATAATTTTATTTTATGTCCATTCTATTTCTGTGCACATTTATAATATCAATATTTATTAGTTTAGATTTCTATTTGTTCATTTGTCTTATTCCCTGTCCAGCCACTAAAACTAATTTTTAATAGAATGAAATTAAAGATAAATGCAAATACAAGCAGATAATAATAATAATAATAATAATTATAATTGTTGTTGTTGTTGAGATAGGCAGCCCAATTTATCATGCAATCTACACTCAAATGCATATCATGCTCACAACATGCCAGAAGGATTTGAAAAGTCTAAACAACTACCAAATAAAACTTTATATTTATTATCTATGGCCACCATTGCCTTTAGTATTTTAAACTTTTCCAAAATATTTCCACAATTATAAATAAATAAAACAAAAATCTAAATTTAATATCAAAGCTGCTAAGAATTATCATTTATTTTCTAAATCAAGGGAGACAAATCATACTTTCTATAAATGAAAGGCAATAAAACTAACATAAGACAGTATTTCTCTGAATTTTTGAGATGAGGATAATTTGTATGATTCAGACTATTGTCATCATCTTTCAACCGATAAACCCTCCGGCCTTCAGGTATTTCTTGTCAAACTCGGGAATTGAGTCCGACAAGAAATGCTTGAAAAACGTGTAATGTTATAACGTTTATAACAACAAAGTCTGAATAATATGTAAATATTCTTTTAAAATAATATATTCTGTATGTCTATTTCATATAGCTGTTGAATATAATTACATAGATGTATCTACAGAATTGAGTAATTCTACATGTATAAAATATATATGAAAGAAATATCATTTATTCAAAATGCACCTTAGATGTATTGAAAACTTAAAAATAAAAAATAAATAAAAATAATAACCAATCATAAAACAAAACAGTTTTTTTATTTTTTAAATTTTTTTATTAAAGTTTTTCATAATTTTCTTCCAAAATCTAAAGAAGCCTAATGACAAAATCTCTGAATAAAGAAAACAAGAATTTCCATTTGTAAATGGTGAGAATAGAAGACTTGACATGATACAAATTTATTTCAAATTGAATAATAATAATAATAATAATAATAATAATAATAATAACATAGATTTGATTTTAAAGTGCTACAATATATTCAAAAGGCAGTATCTACATTTATCTTTCACTTCACAAAATTAAAAACAAAGATTGTGTGTGTGTGTGTGTGTGTAGAGTTGTTTCTTTTAATAAACTTTTTTGTGTGTGTATGTATATTTTTGTTTTTGAAACAAAAACTATCAAGATACAATAATAAAAAGATTGATAAACAAAAAGGTGGAGGGCAGGAGTGGGGCCCACTTAAAATAAAATGAAACTGATGCTGATATATGATTAATATAAAAGGAAACTTGATTGATGCTGTGATAAAATAAAGTACCCTCTTCTTTAAAAGAAAAAAAAAAAAAAATCATTTAGAAAAACAAGGAAAAAAATAACAAAAGGCTAAAAAAAAAAAAAAAAAAAAAAAATTTTTTTAAACAGTTATATTCACTAAGAGAAAGTCTAAAACTTCTAAAAAAGACTCAAGTTCTTTCTCACAGTCGAAACAGTCGATTAAAATAATTTAGTACAGATTATCAAAAAATACATTGGAAACATCATGAGGTGCTACTCAAACATTTTTGCAGCTATTCTTTTTAAAGCAATAACCTAATATCCAGTGCCGTTATAGTATGTGGCCTACCCGGTTTGAATCTATAAGTAGTAGGCAATTTATTGAAAATATTTTATTTTTCACATATATTCAATTTCAAGAAATGCAATTCAGTCATAAGCTGTATATAATAATTAAAAAAATAATTTATCCATAATTGACATGAATCAGAGATCTATTCAATTCTAAAATTCTGGTTAGGGATAGGAGTTATTATTATAACCTTATAATATGCTTTTTATGGTAGCCACATGTTATAAGAGAGACACGATTTGTAGGCCACATATTATAATGTGGCCCAATTATCACCATCTCTTTTGAAGTGATACTTCCAAGTAGACAATGGGAACTAGAGAAATGTTTTTCTTTTTTTTTTTTTCATTGTCAAATTCTTCTTACCTTTTTGGTTGGTTGGATTTTACAGCATGGTCACCCCCACCCCCGGTTATTTTATGCTGAAGATGTTTTATTCATTCTTGTTGGGTATTAATTTTTTTTTAAACTAATTTTTAAACATTTTTATAAGTCATTTTTTATCTATTTAACCCATAGATGGGACCCTAACAGGTATTAACACTCCGGATCAGAGTGGACCTGGGAGTAATGTCAATGAATTTGACACTCCACAGAGCTTCAGAATTGGAACCTTACCACTAGATGCAGTTTAACATCATATCCAGGGCACTAAGACCCTCAGCTACTGCCTTCTAGCACATATATGATAAAAAGGGTTGGGGGTTGCCATAAGAGCAATAGGGGTGGGACAATCATATAGGTGCTAGGGCTTAATGTGACCAGCTGATTGATAGCACTATATAGTCTCATTTTATATCATTTGAGGTAGCTGAATGCAATTCAATCGACTTCTAAAATTAATTAAAAATTATTCTAATTCTACATAAATTTAAAAGTAACATTAATTTTAACATTTAATAATTCATATATTTGAGGCATTTTTTTAACAATATTAAATTTTGTTTGAATTTTGAGAGGAGGCTTGATATGTATTATTATTTTTTTTTACTGTTGTCCTCATCTTTATTGTGAAGTATACATGTTTCAGCTATTTGTATCCTCTGGCCTTTTTCAGTTGTTCCTTGTAATCCATGGGGTAGACTGCTCTCATTCTTTTTTTTTTTTTTTTTTTTTTAAATGATTGTGTCGCTTTTCGGATTGATGGGTGTGCAAAAACTATGATTTCATGTTTTAAATGAGACCATCATAAATTCTTCAACACTTTGTTTGCTCAACAGTCAATACCATTCCAAATGATTTCCCAAGTTGAATCCTTGCTCGGCTAAACTAAGTCTTAACACTTGTAGGGAGCAGTCTAGCCCAATAGATTACAAGGAACATTTGAAGGATACAACGGTCAAAACGTCTATGGATATTTCCTATAAAGACGGGGGGACAACAGTTGTACCCTCCATCCGTTTTCAAATATTCATGCCCATCAATCTAACCAGCGTCAATAAAAATAAAAAACGAAATGAGAGCAGTCTACTTCAATGGATTACGAGGAACACCTGAAGGAGGCCAGATATATGTATATTTCACAATAAAGATGAGGACAACAGTCCACCCAAAAAATCAAAATAATATATATTAAATTTTGTTTGAATTGAGCATTGCACAAATTGTACAAAGAAAAAATCCAGGATTTATGTTTTAAGTAGAGAAAGAATCAGACATAGTATTTGTTTATTTTTTTTGCATGAACAATTATACTTACACTATATATATGTGTGTGTGTGTGTGTGTAAAAATATAAAAACATGTGTAAATATAAAATATGAAAAAACATAATATTCAGAGGATGTATAAATTTAAAAATGATAATGTGTTTCAATGTTTAATGTTTTAGTTTTTTAGCGAAGATGTTATTCTATATAAAGAAAAAAAAAAGATTATTATGTCTCCAGATTTTGAAACAAAACACTATTAATTACAATAGAACACTAAGAATTTCTCAATTTGAAAATAATTTTTGGATGAAGCATAACATTGGATTTTAACATCGCCCTGAAGATAATTAAAAAAAGGAAAGAAGGAAGAACAAAACATTAAATGTATGCATATTATCATTTATAAATAAATACATCTGATTATGTGCTTTTATATTACGGATTTATTTCCATTTTTCTCAAATTCACACACACTATATATATATATATATATATATATATATATATATATATATAAAACTCTTGGTATTGGATAAAATTAATTTATAGTAATAAATGCAATATTAAGAATGTATAAAAAGCCTAATATGTGAATTTATAGAATATAAACAATTTTTCTTGAAGTTTGAACCCTAAAGTGATTAATCTAATTCAGAGACCAAGGAAATCAAAGTTAAAACAAATTAAGATAAAGAGGTTGACAGTAATTGTTATAAACTATAGCTGTGTAGAGAAGAAGAAGAAAAGCCTTAAAGAGAGGAAAATACATAGAGAATTGAAACTATACAAATAAACCTAACCAACAACAACAACTTAACATTAGAGTATCTTTTAGGGATTATCATATAGCAATGTGCCATTCTTAATAGACTTGTATTATTATAAGAAATTTAAGTTATTTTAGATATTTTATATCTTTCACTACATAAAGAGATTCATAGCATTAGTCTTTAATTCAATTGTGTATCAGATTAGTTTAGAAGTCATACAATAACTATTATGTGGCTGTTGATAAGATTTTTTTAAATTCACAAAATTCAGTACCAAGTTCAACTTCCAAGATGTACTTTATTTAATAAAATTATAAATGCTTATATAACAATTCTATAACTTTTACTATTACTATTTTTTATAAGGACTTTATCGTATAAAGTATTTGACAATCTCACAGATAATTTGGGAAAAGATTTGGGGTTGATTTTTTTGTTCAAATAAATATTTCATATCAGATAATGAAAATTTGTTTGATTTGTTTAATGGCATATCAACTTTCATGGGTTATTTAATGCCAAAACCAACCTTGTAAAAGAAACAGTAGTGGTACTATTTAACAGGACTGTGGAGAGTCAGAACACAAAACCTTCCAACTTCTATTTTTGGCACTTCCTCTTTACATAATTAAGTGATTATAATTCATAAATGTAAAACCATAATTTTTATAATCTATTCACATAAGGAGGATGCACTGTATAACTTTACAGACTAAACTAGGGCCATATAAAGAGTAAATTAAACTGGAGTCAGAGTCTGTATAGTTTTACCAACTCTGACTCCAGTGACCTCTTGACTTTGACTCAGACTCCATAACCATGCTATTTAACCTGTAGCTTGGGGGGGGGGGTATTATCATTAACTTAACAGTTTTTAGAAATTCATAAAAATTTGGAGATGAAGATACTGAGTGGAGGTGGGAGTATGCTTTGTAACTAAATAAATTCATAATAATCCTTTGATAAAAAGGAACTGGAAATTTTCAAATGATAGACTCGTAAATTCCATGTCAAATCATCCAGGCCATGGCACCAACACCATTCAATTTTTCTGAAATTTTGTCCAAATGTGGGTTATGATAAAGTTAGACAATCCCCAAAATTTGAGCTTCCAATTCCAAAAATTGGCGGAGTTATGTCGATTTTTAGCTCCCCAAATTTGGTGGGGTTGGTGAAAAACGGCGACTTTTTGTAATCTATTTTTGTCCGTAAAATGAGTTCTAGAGCCTCCCTACTCCTAAAAATTGGTTTATAAAAGCATTTTTGCCCATGGAATCCAAAAATGCTATCAAACAAGTCTTAAAGTCAACCAATTTTAAGTTATTGATGATTTCTGATTTTTTCATAGCAAGATCAATATCCTCATGTGGCACTGCATCTATGACAAATTGTTTTCTATTTTTATTTCACATATATTGAACATTATTTGTACCAAAAAGATAGGTTGATATTTGTTAATGTTAACGGTCTACACCTGGAAAAAAATTAAGAAAAATTGAAAGGGGTGGGTGACAATTTTACTTTTTTCTGGATGATTTGACATGGAATTACCCAGACAATAAATTGAATATTATTTTAAGATGAGGATACAGTCTAAATAAGACTTACTCTGATCGAGATATTTTTTTCTTCTTTATTTTTTGTTATTTGTTTTGTTGCTTTTTTGTTTTTTTAAAAATCTCTTTAATTCTTTTTATACGATATATACAAAAAAAAGGGGTGATCAATAAGACAAGCCTTAACAAAATAAGGATAATACAGGACAATAAAAGAACTGTTGCATTTGTGAGATGAACATTGCCATAGGACCATGCAGCACATCAAAACCAAAGAAAGCAATAATAATTATCATTAGAACTTTTTGTAATAACAACGACAACAACGATGATAAAGTGGAACCATTTAAAAAGAGTAAAAGTGAAAATTACCTTTTTGTCCCGGTGGCTGTAGAGGGTGTCCACTCTTTGCACACCACCCAACAGGGAAGATATCTCGAGAATCAAATCGACACCAATAGTCAAAGGCTCCTCTCCAACCATCAAAGGTGATGTAGATTTGATCATTACTTACTGCACCGACTGTAGCAGGACATATTAACTGTGGATTCTTTCGATCAACAGCCTCAAGTTTCATGCCCACTTTAAAATCATTTGAATGTGGCGAAGGTGGCTCCTACAAAAACACAGAAAAACATTTGATCAGAGAAAAAAAGGAGAAAAAATTAAAAAAAGGAGGGGAAAAAAAAAAAGTATGGTGTGGCCACACTTGAAATTTGCACCACCAGTCTGGAACCCCTATCTCGGTCTGAACATTAACCTCCTTGAAACTGTAAAGAGACGTGCAACCAAACGAGTACCCTCCATCAGGCATCTGCCATATTCTGAATGTCTTGCTGCCCTAGGAATGGATTTGTTGAAACTCTGGCATCTGGCAAATGACTTGGTAAATGCTTCTAAGGTCATTAATCATTTTAACAACAGCAACCGTGAGCACCTTTTTGATCTCCATCTTTTAACACACGTGGGCATGCCTACAAAGTCAGGAAACAGCATAGCTCACATGACTTTCAGAAACACACTATACCTGATACCCGCCTCCACTCACATATGCACACACATACATGTATATTATTACTGTATGCTATTCATGTTCTTGACACTAATACATTATTCTATGTACTAGACATGAGACTTTGATGAGTTTTGGTGCACCTGAGCATTATATTTCATTATTATATGTCTGAATTTTTGAGATGAGTCTTGATAATTTGCATTATTTAGATTTTTTGTGCTGTTGTCCTCATCTCTATTGTTATATATATATATATATATATGTTTCGGCTGATGTGCTTTCCGGCCTTCTTCAGGTGTTTCTTGTAGACAAGAAAGGTTCCAGAGTTTGACAAGAAACACCTGAAGAAGGCCAGAAGGCACATCACTCGAAATGTGTATATAACAATAAAGATGAGGACAACAGGAGGAAATAAAAATAAAAACTTAAATTACAAGAAATATAAACAAAACTCGGCACATGCCGGAAAGGCTTTGTTTAAAAACATATGTAAATAGGTATTCTATTTCATGTATGTAATCTAAAAAGGTATTTTTAAGTTCAAAATGATGTTATATCTTTAAATTAATACTATATACATGTATACATACAGTATTAAAATGAAAGTGTTGAATAATCTTGTGGTAAACCCAAAAAAAACTCCTGCTATCCGTACCTCTTATTCTCTAAATAATGGGTGACAGAATAGAGATACATACAATCAGAAAGAACATACAATTTTACATAAGAATGCCAAGTTTTATCAAAATTGCTCCAAGAATAAAGAAATGGTGAAGAAATTACTGAATTTCTTGTTTTGAATTGGTTCATGATTTGACATTTAAAAAAAACAAAACAAAATCATGTCCACTTTTGTACCCCAATTTCAAGGCATTAAATTCTCATAACTTTTGAACCACTGGGGATATTTGCATAATTCAAACAGTTTTGAACTCCATTTACACAACTCTATTTAACTAATCTTATTATAATGGATTAAAACTGGGAATGCTATATGTATAGAGACATTACCTACTTTAATATAGAACTAAACCTGTTACAATTTGACCTAGTGTTGCATTCTGCTTATGGCGGAGGGGTTGGGTAAATACATCAACATCAGGGTCATGGTGACAGCATGGATAACCATGACTCACCACCCATCTCTATCAGTCATCACCACTGGAGGTCCTTTGCATTGCATCCAGAATCTGCACAGTTGATTAATGTACATTTTTGCTGGTCAGCCTACACTGGTGTGCCCACATGTAGTCGTCCACAGCAGAACGTCATTTATGAGCTCGTTCAGCATGTCTTGTTTGTCTTACTTTGATGGTTTGTGTGATAGGAGGTAAGTTGATGCTTTTTTTTTGTTGGGTGCTGCTTCCAGAATTAGTCCAAGACAGCACGCAGCCTTATTGGGGCTCTTTGAATAAATGCATCCTGGCCTCCTGCCCTAAAAAATAGTAAGAGGTGCCAGCTTAAAAAAAAACAACCTGCACTTAAGGTGTTTTCCTTCAATTTTTTCTCGACATGTAAATGTAAATATCTTAACCTTCCCCCTCTTTAAAATATCTTTTTAGCGGTTTGAAGGTGTTTTTATCGACAAATTACTTTTTTTTTAGTGGTTTGAAGGCGTTAAAACTAAGCCACCACCCAGGTTTTTTTATCGATAAGTAAATGCAAATATTTACCCCTACCACCACCACCTTAAAATACCCCCCCCCCCCCGAATTTTCATTTTATTTTAATTCAAAACAACTGTCACAAATTTTAAATAAATACGACCAAGTTCAGAAAATAAAAAAATTATTAAACCAAACAACAGTCGTGTATTTTTTTAAATAAATATGACCGAGTTTCAATAATTAAAAACCCTAACCCTAAAAAATATTAAAAATAAAAACACCTTTAAACAGCAATAGACTTCCAATTGTAGCATGGCTAGTTTTTTCTGCATGCACCGCCTAGCGGATTTTAGGGCAGGAGTCCAGGACCCATTTGTGCAAAGAGCCTTGCCTTTTCTTTAAATGTTTTGTTAAAGTTCAAGTGATGCAGCCATACAGTAGTACTCATACAGTTACAGCTTAGAAGAATTCTCGTTTTTCTTATCAGATCAAATTTTCACACACTTGAGCTTTCCCTTCATGTTTTTTTTTTTATGCGGTTCTGTTTTGTCTGAAGTCGAAAGAGTCACATCATAGAAAACAAAAAAGAGTTCCAATAAAATTTGGAATCATTTTGGTAAACTGTGCATTGTCTTTTATTAACTTTCCAGGTGAAAGGCCAAGCGCTCTCAATTTACATTCTTTTTTCTTTCCACGATTCAGATTTACCAATATTTTCAATTTCTACACTACCGTACACAATTAATAGACAGCCTAGGAATTATATAACAATTTCTTTTTCTTTTCTTAGTTTTATTAAAAATGATTAGGAATGATTATGAATTTCAATTAATGCACTTAATTGATTATTCTAAAAGAAAAACAACAAAAACAACTTTGCTATTCTCTTTGGTTCTGTAAATAGTACAAATTTAACTGAACCTTCCATTTAAAGTGGAATCATCAAATACAAAAGAAAGTTTTAATGTTATTCAAGATTTGACTCAATTGAAAACTTTATTAGAATAAATACAAAATGTATTAGAGACAATAAAGATCATAAATGTAATATTAATAAATTAATAACTTACCATTTTAAAACATTTCTCGGGGGCTATTTCAGCTCCATTCAAAGTTTTCTGTAAAAAAATTGGCCAGGAAGATGCATTCATCCTAAAACCTGGAAAAATAAATAAATATATTTATATTATATAAAATTTATAACTATTGAAAAAAAAGTAAATAGTTTTTATGATATTGTGTTTATTCCACATTAAATTTAAGTCTTTCAAAACACAAGGACATATTTAAAGTTATATTACAATCATCAGTTAAAAAATAAAATAAAATAAAAATAACATGCTTACACTAATTAAACATTTTTTAATATCAAATGAATGGAAAAAAAAGAAGTGAGAAAATGAACACAGACTTTTAGTAAAATCTTTATAGTATAATTCTTTAGAATTAATTCTTTGTAATCATTTGAGAATATAAAAAATATCTGAAAAATTAGTTTGTTACACTAATATAATAATAATAATAATAATAATAATAATAATAATAAAATCAATTGCATTTGTTGATGAAATCTTTTTATCTTAGTCCAAGAAAATATACACATAGACAGCATTAAAATGTGCTGGTATATATTTCCACATACACAGTATTAAAATATAATTCATATGCAAATCATGACACAAGTGTGTTTTATTAGTGCAAAAATCTTTAACATAATGAAGCAATATTTTTACATTTATGTATCAAAAATAAGAAAATGAAAGAATATCATTTTAACTGATCAATGATGTTAATTCATTTTGAAAACATTAAAATTAGTTTTAATAAAAATGTTTCAGTTTATAAAGTTGCTTAAACAAAACAGTGAAGTCATAACCCCCCCCCCCTCAATTAACAGAAAGTGTTTTGTTTAACTATCACTCTAACATTAAAAGATTACATTTTAAATATTAATCTATATAACAAACAGTGACATTTTAGAAAAACTTTTGAACTGATGAATGTGGTATCTGTGCACCATTCCAAGATCAGAATATAGTATCTGTTCCTGTGGAAATCTAATTGAGAAATTTAATCAAAATAAATAAATATCTATATTTTCTCTTTATTATTATTTTAAAGTATATTTTTACTCTCCAAAATAACTTTTCATATAGACATTAGTACATTATTCTATGTACTATACAATAGACTTTGATGAGTTGTGGTGCACCTGAGCACTGTATGCAATAAATTTAATTATTATTATATTTTATATTCAATCTTTAAAACAAACTGAGACTTTTACAGGTACGTATCCTACATAGATGTGCCAATTGATGTGCAAACATTCCCAACATTTATGATAAGAACAATGCTATTTACATAATAATAAATATGCAAATAAGATAAGTTTTAGCATAAAAGTGAGTGATGATGGCAGAACTGGTATAAAAGCTAAAAAACAGTATTATTATTATGAACACTTAAAAGTTTTCTGTGAATCCCACAATTATCAGATGGTTTTCTGCCTGATGAATAAATCATAAAATTATGGATATTTCCATTACTCAAGTTTCCCACAATCTCCCGATGAGAGTGTAATAAAAAATAGTCAAGTGTTTGTATATTGTGAGATGTTCATGTGGTGATATCTTATTTTGCTAGACATTTACTTAAAAAAATATAACATGCTTACATATCACTTTAAAAAAAAAATCATTAACATTTCAAGACATATTTGGACTGGAGCCAACTATTCATTTTAAATAATCTATAATTCTTATAAAGATAAAAAAAATTCTATAAATTCCAATGGCCCTAATGACACATGTAATGTCTGTGTATAAATATTTCAACTAATAAATCTAATTGGTTATACACATTGAAATGGAAGATGACTAATCCTTTAGTATGGTAGAGGGTTAAAAATATAAACATACCCCTCCCCCTCAATGTAGATGAAAAATATGTAACTAACCTAGAGGAGGATGAAGCAACTCTCCAATTCTTTCACAGTAACCAACTGGATGCAAGTCTGAGGAATCAACCAGCCGCCAGAAATCATTCTTGTTGTCACTGCCATCAAGTCGCAACCGTAATCGTGGTCCCTGCATACCAACTACAGTGGCAATGCTAATGGAGGTCAAATTTCGAGGATCACAGGCTTCGATTTTCATCCCATTTTTAAATTCGTTCGTTGGTGGCAAACTGGACTGGAGCAGAAAACAACAAAAAAACAAAACAAAAACAACTTACATCCTTCAGTTGGGGTGTAATTCCAAATCAAATTGACTAAATTTAAGGAGTTTGAATTGGAAACACAACAAAAAAAAAAAAAAAAAAAAAAAATTTTTTTTAAATATTAAAAAATTTTTTTTTTTTTTAAATAAAAAGTTAAAAACCAAAAACCACACATTAAGATTAAGATACCTATTCATTTAACCCCTTATCAGGTTTGTGGGCGCCAAATGCATCCCCCCTCCACACACACACACAACCAGGTGTGCAAACTGAAAGACTGGGCATCCTTTCCTAACTAGAAAATTAGAAACATGGTTGGTTGGATTTTACGGCATGTCAACCCATTGAGTTATTTTATGCCAAAGACATTTTGTTTTATTCATTCTTGATGGGTATTCAATTAGTTTTTCTATTTAACCTATAGATGGGACCCTTATAAGTACTACCACTCCAGATCAGAGTGGACCTGGGAGTAATGATGATGAAAGGGTACTCCACATTCCCCAAGCTCCAGAACTTGAACCTCATCATCAGATAGAGTTTAATGTCATACCCAGGACCCTCAGCCACCCCCTTCTAGCACATATATGATAAAAAGGGTTGGGGCTTGCCATAAGGACAATAGGGTTGGGACAAACCAACATTGTACTTATAATTATGAATAACTAGCTTTCAGTACCCAGTAGTACTTGGGAAAGTTCCCAGCCATTTATGTAGTAGATATAATGGTAGTTTCATTGATAACAGGTAAAGTAAACATCTTTGCCAGTGGTTTTCTTGCCAAGGTGTAAAAGAAAGTAGGTATAACCCATTTGCCATGGGTAGGATGTGACACAAGGTATGGGGTTAAATTGAACTTAATGGACCTAAATTCCACCATCATATGTCACACCGCTGAAAGAAAAAAAAAGAAAAAAAGAAAAAGAAATAAAATAAAATGAAATATCAGGGAATTAACTGACTTTAATGAAATTTTCAGTGTTGATATATTTATGAATAAAAGATATAATGCACCAGTTATTTTATTTTAAAACTTTAACATTTTTCAGGTCAATTAACTTTGAACCATGTATCTTTGAGGCATAACAGAGATTCTTAAAGATACGTTGTTCAAAGTTAACTGACCTGAAAAAATGTAAAAGTTTTTAAATAAAATAACTGGTGCATTATATCTTTTATTCATTAATATATCAACACTGAACATTTAATTAAATTCGGTTAATTACCTGATTTTTGGTATTTTTTTGTTCTTTTGGCAGGGTGATATACAATGGTGGAATTTAGGTCCATTAAGTTTGATTTAACCAGGTATGGGGTATCGCTATATAGCAGTAATGGATCCGCAAGATTAGCTTGCTAACCATTACACCTTGATGGAAAGTTCTTGTTACTCCACCCATTCAAATAGGATAGGTTGTGAATGAATACAAAAATGCAAGTTTATTTTTTCTTCTTTTAAGCCTTGTGATATGTTTCCTTATTAAACCTTGTGATATGACATCCTACCAATGACAGTCAATCTGAAATTGGTAAAGTCCAAAAAATCTCACTGAGGCAATGTGTTGGATAGCCATTTCTTTCGAATTTGGGTATCGTCATCACCAAGCATCTAACTGTGTGCACACACACACATTCCTTTATTCCTTGTTTCCTAACTCTTTGATATTATCACCTGCAGGCGCGTGGTGTAAGGGTTAGAGTTGCAGAAAATGGACTCGTTGAACCCAAGTTCAATTTCTGGACGAAACTGTTTGCATTTCACATGGTGCTAATACCCTTGGGAAAGGTATGAATCCAATTCTCCCTCCAGCTATGGGTAAATACTAGGGCAGACTGGGCTCTTTAATCATGGCTAGGTAACCAGTCTAGGAGAAGGAAAACTCTGAATTCAAACCTGATAAACTCAGCTTAAAAAATTGATCATTTGTCACATCCTGCTCGTGCGGAGGGATTGGTGTGAAAGTTAAAATCTAATTCTAACATCTAAAGTTCATAGTCACATGACTTTAAAATCCTTCAATGAAAGTTAGGCTCTCAACTGACCTTGGAGGTAACAGCATGACAATCAAACTCACTTGACTTCAGCTAGACATAACAATCTCACTCTTAGCACAACAATTTAATTATCTTCAAATAATTTACAATAGGCGTCAAATAAAAGATTCAGCCAATAACAAATGCCTATGAGAAGACTGTTAGCCTCAATCTTCACCAAGAAAAAAGAAAAAAAAAAAAAAAAGGGTGCTATTAAGCTGTCAATATAATTTTGTACAGAAAAAAAATTTGTAAAAGAAAAAAAACATTGGTTAAATCCTACTTAACAGACCTAAATTACACCATTGTATGTCACCCTGCCAAAAGACCCCCCCCCCCCAATCAGGGAATTAACTGAATTTAATGAAATTTTCACTGTTGATATATTAATGAATAAAAGATATAATGCACCAGTTATTTAAAAACTTTTACATTTTTCTTTGAACTACCTATCTTGAGCCATAACAAGATTCTCAAAGATATGTGGTTCAAAGTTAACTGACCTAAAAAAAAATTGTAAAAGTTAAAAATAAAAAAAATAAATAAATAACTGGTGCATTATATATTTTATTGTTTAATATATCAACACTGAAAATCTCATTAAATTTGGTTAATTCCCTGATTTCTGGTATTTTTTTCTTTTTCGGCAGGGTGACATACGATGGTGGAATTTAGGTTTGTTAAGTTTGATTTAACCAAACATTTGATGTTGGTTGTTTACTTTTTACAGCATATCAACCCACTTGTAGGTCATTTAGTGCCGAATCAAGTCATTTTCATAAACAATGGATTCAGATTGCTTACAGTACCTGCTATTGCTTAAGTGGTCACCAATTTAAGAAGTTACATTTTGAAATAAGTACAATTCCTTGTTAAGCGCCCAGTTAATTTAAAAAGAGTTTACGAGTGTTGAGTAAACGTTTTCTTTTGAGGACTTATGGTTGACTCAACACATCAATGTTAAGCTGGAAAAGTCCAAAGATCTGAGAGGGCAATGCATATAAAAATGGTTGAACTAGCAATATATTTCTTGTTGAAATTGGATGCCAAGGTTTTGTTGCTTATTTGACCATTGAATATCTGTTTAAACTTGGCTCAACACCAACAGAAAAAATAAATATATCAAGAGGGTCCAAAATCAGTCAGAAACTGCATGGATCTGGTATTCACACATTGATGTAAAACCAACAAAGTTTGGTGGTATTGTAAGTTACTGACGGGATTAGTGGTAATGATGCTTTGGCTCTGATCCCAAAGTCATCTGATGTAGATTTTGTTGATGAAATTGCTGTTGTTGCCTTTGCTGTGTGTGTGTGTGTATATATATATATATATATATATATATATATATAGGTCCAAGTGATAACCTACTCGAGTTTCACCATGTTGAGGATCTTCAGGGTTAACTCCACTGTGTAAATCAAGATGTTGGTTGATTGTAGACAATTATATGTATCTTTTGCTATGAACAGTACAACCACCGTGACCATATTCACCGGTAAGTCATCTTTTCCATAAGAAATATGGATATATGTGGTGGAGATGTGAGGAACAAAAGAACAAAACTGAGACAAAAGTGTGTAGGATATATTTCGCTAGAGCTTTGAGCTCGGCATCATCAGTCATCCACTTGACCTCCTCTCCAATCCACCCGCAACACTTCCCCTTCTATAAAACACTTGTATGATAACCTGATAATTCATTAAAACGACTGATGATACTGAGCTCAAAGCTCTAGCGAAATATATCCTACACACTTTTGTCAGAGTTTTGTTCTTTTGTTCCTCACATCTACGCAACACATTGTCGGATTCATTCCAATCCTCTTTCCACACACACACACACACACATATATAAGGAAATAAATCTGATACTATGGAACCATAGAAATATGGAGAGAGAAAAAAAATATTCAAATGATTTTTATGAATGAATAAATAGTTGTGCCTATGCTTAGGCATGTCAGTTTTTATATTGGATAAATTAACCATTTATATTGCCTTGATGATGGTGTATATATATATATATATATATATATATATATATATTTGTGAATAAAAAGGCCTTAATACCATGGGTATCGTGATTATGGACCATTTTCACTCGTGGATATCTGGGGCCCACAGAGCTTCCTTCAGACCACGTATATCTTTTATTTAGACAGGCACATGGCCAAATTCATTTTACATTTATATATTTCTCCCTGCCTCCAGGGGCGATATATGTGTATTTTTTCTTTTCAAGTGTCTTTTTGATTGGTGGAAAAAAAAAAAAAAAAAAAAAAAAAAAATTTTTTTAAATTCCACAATCAAAAAGACACTTGAAAAGAAAAAATACACATATATCGCCCCTGGAGGCAGGGAGAAATGTATAAATATAAAATGAATTTGGCCATGTGCCTGTCTAAATAAAAGATATACGTGGTCTGAAGGAAGCTCTGTGGGCCATAATCACGATACCCATGGCATTTAAGGCCTTTTTATTCACAAATAATTTTGCTCTGTTTATAATAATTAAACATTGAGCTCTCATACGGAACCTGAACTCTACAACAAACTACTGGTAGAGAATAGGACCAGTCTAGAATCACCTTGTACCAAGAAACTTGGTACCCCAACAAAGTATATATATATATATATATATATATATATATTATATATATATATATATATATATATAATATATTTTTTTTGTATTTACCTTAAATCAAATTTTGATCTTGAATTTGTAAACAAAATCCAATCAATAAGTCACCAAAAGAAAACTTAGTTAAAATCAAAGAAGTTTTTCCTTCTTTCATTCAATCTGTACAGACTTGTAAAAAAAACAAACAAATATTAAAGTAAAATTTATTTATTCTTACCTGTTTAAAGCATGACGGAGGAGCCGCTTGTGATCCTGTTTCTTTCATGTAATCTTCCCAATTAAATGTCCCTGGAAAACGGAGGGAAAAAAGCACAATTAGAACAAAATAAGACTTTAAAAAAAAAAAAAAAAAAAAAAAAAAAAAAACCTTATTTGTCCAAGTGTATTAACAAGTAAATAAAAATATTTAACATCCAAATAAAACACCAATAGGACAAAACCTTAAATTTAGCATTGAATATGGATAAATAAAATTGAATCCCACTGAATGAAATTCATAGAATCCCCAAGCTGGTCTTGAATCTGTGGAATGTAGGATGACAGGGGGAAAAAAAAAACAAACAAAAAAAAAAACAAAAACATTTTATATATTTACTAACCCCTCCTCAAGAGCAGAATATAACACAAGGTATATGTTTAAATGGAGTTTAACAGGTTTGAATTCAGAGTTTTCCTTCTAGACTGGTTGCCATACCAAGATTATATAGCCCAATCTGTCCTACTATTTGAGAATAGCTGGATACATACCTTTCCCAAAAGTACTAACGCTATGTGAAATGCTACCAGCCTCGTCCAAGATTTGAACTTGTGTTATCATGTCCATTTTCTACGATGATAAACATTACACCATGGGGAGTCTTATGTTTTATAATTTGCAAAATATGGAATTATATAAAGATCAAATTATTTTAATAATACACATTATTTATTGAATAGCCATCAACCTTTCCTGTTGGCATACATAACATTTTGCTCTAGCAAACAAGGAAAATAAAGACTTGAATATAAAAATATATATCAGGGGGGGGGGGGGTTAGTAGCTCAGTTAGTAGAGCATTCACCAAGTGATCACAAGGTTACCTACTAACTCAGCACATGAGTAGCACAACTTGAATAATCTGTGTGGTAAAGCATCTGGGATGCTGACGGTAGGTTAGGCACTCCACCTCAGCAGAACAATATCCCTAGTCTAGCACTACATATTCTCATCATGTAGACTGTTTATAGTTTCAAGAAAAGGTGAAAGATGATTTAAATATTTCCTCTAGAGCAAATATTTGAATAAGCAATATCTTGTATTCCCTCTCCCTGTTCAGTTGATACTGACAATAGGTCACTCATGCTTTTTTTTATATCAAACTTATAATACAAAATAATTTTCATTTTATTTCTCTGAATTTTTGAGATGAAGCTTGACAATTAGTATTATTTGTATCATTCGGACTATTGTCCTCATCCTCATTGTTATCTGTACAACGTTTCGGCTGATGTGCTCTCCGGCCTTCTTCAGGTATTTCTTGTCAGACTCGGGAAGAAGGCCGGAGGGTACATCAGCTGAAATGTTGTACAGATAACAATGAAGATGAGGACAATAGTCCGAATAATCCAAATAATACCAAAATATTTTTTTAAACTTTTATAAATATTTATATAATATATATTTATAGATGTATATTTTAAGAAGATATCAGGAATTAAAATTTACATTATTTTCATAAGAATTATGCATATAGATAGTTTTTATTAAATAAAAGACTCAAAATTAACCATTCAAGATAAAAATGTAAATAAGCCACAAAGGATGTAATCTAATGATTCTTATTAGGATATAAGTGAAAAATGATGCAGAAAGAGAGGAGAGAGAGAATAATGATAATAAAAAATCCTGAGCTGCCAGTATTTTGGTTTTTGTTTGTGAATAACTTTTCTTGTTAGATGTTCTCTTGAAAATATACCTGTAGATACAAAAATCTCCGTTCTGTCGATGACTGAAAAGGAAAAGAAAAAAAGGTCTCTGAAGATTCCTCCGTATCAACAATACTGTTATCCACAAAATAAAATATGTAACTATATATTCATCTTGGAGTTTCAGTAGAATTAAATACTAACAAATTGTATGTGTATTAAGTATCATATAAATTGTTATTATATACTTTTGTATTATTTATTGCAAAGGCAACAATAGAATTTATATGTAATAAAATTGCACATCATCATTTTTGTTTGAATATCTGTTCTTTTTTTTTTTTTTTTTTAATTGGTTGTTGTTCTGATGAATTTCTAGAAGTTCTGCTAATCTAGGATATTAATAGAATAAAACATTAATGTACAGTCATCATCTCAGATAAATAATGGACTATTACATTTTGATTGTGAGAAAAAGGGGGAGGGGACATGCTACATTTAAGAGAGAAAGGAAACAAAGTTTTTGTTTATGTAAATTATTTCCCTTTAATTAGGTTGTTTACAAAAACAAAAAAAAAAAAAAAAAAGGTTATTTTTGTAGTGTATTAACAATTATAACAATTTTAAGGGATGTTTAATATTTGGTGTATTTTCACTAATAATATGAATTATCAAAATCCTAATTTCCCCATAAACTCCATCTTTATTGAGTCTGTAACCATAATTTTTTTAACATAATAAAACAATATTTATAAATTTATGTATCAAAATAAAATAAAAACTTATAAAAAGTAGAATTTCAGAGAGAAATGAGATTACAATTTACAGCGTGTCTGATGACCGCATAGGCGAGAAACTGGCATTGACTTTTTTTTATCCCAACTTTATATATATATATATATATATATATATATATATATCATCAATATTAGTACAGTGGATCTTTGAAATCACATATAGAATCATCCCTTACTACCAAGTTTTGGATAAATCTCATATATATATATATATATATATATATATATATATATATATATATAAATAAAGTCGTCCACAGACACCGTGTTTTGACGTGTGACATCTCTTCAGTGTGGCTAGACATAGCAATTACATCTGACCAAAAGCGAAACCCAACTGACTTTCCATCAGCCGGATTCATTAACCTTTTAGCCATTTGACAGCTGCCATTAAGGAGCGGTGTTTAAACTATTAAATACATGCATTTGTTTATATATTTTACATCACCAGAGATCAAGTCTGTAAACAACAGACGATCATTGCTTTATGCTGGCAGTGAAAGTTAATTTAAATTGCCCTTACACACACACACACGGCTGTGGAGTTGGAGTTGTGGAGTCAGAAGCAATTAAGGAGTAATGAAGTTGGAAAAACTATACCAATTCCAGTTTAATTTACTCTTTATATGGCTCTAGTTTAGTCTCTAAAGTTATACAGTGCACTCTCCTTATATTTATTGTGAATTGCAATCACTTAATTATATAAAGAGGAGTTGGACGTACCAAAACTAGAAGATTTAGAGTTAAAGGTTTTGTGTTCTGACTTCACAGGCCTCTCTCTCTGTGTGTGTGTGTGTGTGTGTGTGTGTGTGTATACGTGTGTACACACACAGCCTATGTATTGCATTTAGCGTATGTGTATTGAATTACTCTTTATATTGTTGATTTGTTGTTTTAGTTTTTGCTTGGTTAGATTTACAACATCCTTGTTGGGTTATTTATTCAAAAGAGCACCATTTGTGTTTAGTTTTGTTTTCCTCTAAGCAATTATGATTTCAATTAACTAATGATAATCATTTCTAAATAATCATAGATTCAACTATTAATACAAATAATTATAGATTCAACTATTAATACAAATAATCATAATGAAGATTTGTCTGTAACCAAAACTATATAGCTACTTACACAATTCCTGAGGGTATTGTGACGCAAGTTTATCAAGGAGTATTTAATTTACAGTCAAAATCGTTAACACATAGAATAAATCTGAGTTAGATTTGCCTAGAAACAGTCCATGTCATTAGTTCATTTAAAATCCTGCAATGTGCCTTATATATCACTAAGAAATAAAGGTTTACATAATATATGGTGTGGTTAATTTGCATACCGGTTTTAACAAAACTGGGTTTAATAATTATTATTTGGTGTTATTGATTTGTAATATTGTTTTATTCTCCAAGATATCAAAATCAATCAAAATATAATTAAAATAAGTGTCATCTTTTTATATGCATTCTTATTTAATATGTTTAATTGCATTAAAACAAATACTTACGCCCAGAGGGGAGCACATATTCTTTCTAATACAAATAATTTGCACAATTAGATGCTTTCAAATATCTGATATCAATTTATATACAATTATATGGTCTCTAACTATTCCTATTTAATAATTTGTTGGCACACAGTTTTATATGGTTTCAAGGATTCCTATATAATACTAATAATTTTCAAACAGATCTACATAATTCATAGATGGTACCACAACAGGTATTACCATTCAGGGTCAGAATGGATCTGAGAGTGAACTCCCACACCCCACAATCTCCAGAACTGGAGCTTCACCATCAGCTGCAGTTTATTAAGATAAAGAGGATGTGTCTTGCTCCCATTGCAAGGGATGCCATCATCATATTCTCAATCCCACAACAACAGAGTAGAATTGGTTATTTTAAATCTACAAAACATACTGGGTGCTGTACAATCTTTTTTGTTTTTGTGGTGTATTAAATATGGTTAATACTATTAAAATTTCAAAGAGGATGAGAACTATTTGTTTTTCACTTGTGTAGCATTATCACCATTGCAACTAATCTTATTCAAAATGATCTTTTCCTATATTGAACAAGAGGAAAACATTTTTAATTCAGTCCTATCTTTCACTAAACTATTTCTCTACTTTCTGATTAAAAAAATTAAAAATAAATTATAAATAATATATTACGGTTGACCCATTACATTTGTTAGTGTCTTTATCTTCGTTCCTTTTCTAGTTTTAAGATCTTGTTCAGCTTAGGATAGTTAGAATTAAAACATTGTATTTTTTAGTCCCAGTTGATAACCGCAGAAAAATGACTATTTAAGATTTCATTTTAATCAATTTAATTAATTTAATTTTTTCTGGATTTTTTTTTTTTACATTTTATTAAATGTTTTTTTTATTAAATTTATTTATTTTCTTTCTGAGTGTGTGTATATAACTGTTAGAAACTTATTACACACATCTAATAGTTCTACTCCCGGTGAAAATAAGTAATTTTTAAAATAACATTTACTTTTATTTCCAAGGAAATTTGGTCTTTTTTTCCATCCTAAATTTACAAAAAAGACGAATTTTACCCAATTCAAACCCATTTCTTCTTCTCACATAGAAACAAACACATAGATATTTCCTTGCATAAAAATATTCATCAATTTTTCATATATTTATAAAGAATTTTTCATTGATGTACAATGAACCTTCAAAGAATAAAATAATATTCTTAATCACACATACACTTGTGTATAGACCAGCTAAATTATTTTGAAATTGCATTGAAAATTATTGGTTTTACTTAGTTAATGGTATTTCAACTCCTTATGGGTTATTTAATCCCAAAATTTTATTTATTTTTAAATGTCTGAATACAATCATTGCAATTTATATCTTCAACATTTCATTGCAATCATTAAAAATAAATAAATTGCACATTCTTATCTATTTATTTTTTTATAATAGATTTGGTATCTGTTTGTAACCGAAACTATGTCACTGTAATTTCAGAAATTAAGTATGTTTATCAAGGAGTATTTAATTTATAGTAAAAACCATTAATACATAAAATATAGAACAACACTATTATATATATACTTAGAAACTAAGTATGCAACATTTGACAATCTGTGTTTTTTTAAAACAAGTTTTAATAAATACATGCCTGGTATTATTAGCTTTATTTTAATGTATAATAATAATGAAATTTATTGTGTACAGTGCTCAGGTGCACCACAACTCATCAAAGTCTCATGTTAAGTACACAGAATAATGTATTAGTGTCAGGAACATAACAGTTTACAGTAGTAATATGCATGTATGTGTGCGCGTGTGTGCATATGTATGTGGAGAGTGGCATCAGGTATAGTGTCGGCAGACTACAGGAAGCATGGAGGCTTTGAAAGACTCAGTGCTTCGGCAGCCTACAACAGAAGTGGGCAGTTTATTCCATGTCTCCGCAACTCTGAGCGTGAAAAAATGTTTCCAAAAGTCACGTGAGCAGTGCTGTTTTCTGACTTGCCAAACGCCAAAGTTTCAATGAATCCATTCCCAGGGCAGCGAGACGTTCAGAGTATGGCAGATGCCTGATGGAGAGTATTCATTTGGTTGCACGTCTGTACAGTTTCTAGGAGGTTAATATTCTGGGCAAGATAGGGGTTCCAGACCGGTGATGCAAACTCCAAGTGTGGCCGCACCATAGCTTTGTACAGCTTCAAATAGATAGCCGGTGAGCAGCTGACAAAGGTCTTGCTGAGTGACGCCAGGACACCCTAGGCCTTTTTGACAATTTTGGAGATGTGTTTCGTCCAACGTAAATCACTGCTGACAGTAATACCCAGATCATGTTCACAAGAAGATTTAAAGTTATCTAACAAATTTTTATGAGAAAATTATTTACAAACAAGAAATTGTCATATAAACTTGTCTTGGTTAAATTTTAAGAATTGTAAACTAAATTTGGTGTAGTTTTGAACATGTGTACTGACATTAAAAAAAAAATTGTTTACATCTATTTTTAATACAAAAACTGTTTACACTTATTTTATTTTTGTATGTACAAACATTAGAGAAAATGTTTAAACTTATTTTTGATAGTCTTTAAATTTTAATTTATATAAATTTTATTTTGTTCTTTAGAAATTAAATAAAGTTATTCAATTAATTTAATGATTAGTTTAATATGAAATTTATTAAATCTCTAAGAAAATAAATTAAAAGCATAACATACATTATATCTATTCATTAATTGTACAATCATTTTCTGAATAAATTTTATTTATTGAAATTTTTTATAAAGAATTTATTTTTCTACAGAATTGAACTGAATAAAATTTAGTTTATTTAAATTGAATTTTTAACACCCCCCTCAGGCAATATTTTTCAAAAAATTATTCTTACACCACCTGAAGGGCATTTTTTTGTTCTTATTTCTAGTTTGACTAATAATAAATTGTTTGCACAGTTATGACGAAGTATTCCTACCTAATACTAATAATTCATACACAATTATAGGGTTTAGAGTAATTAATTCTTATCTAATAATAGTCATTGGTTTATTAGGTTATACGATTTCAAGTAACTAATAATAATAATAATCCTTAGTAAACAATTATAGTTTCCAGTAACTATTCTTAATACAAATAATTAGCAGTTATCTAATATAAATAATTTTCAAATAGATCTATTTGACTTGTAGATGAGAACCTAACAGATACTGCTACGTCAGGTCAGAGTGGACCTGGGAGTAATGGCAACAATGTACTCCATACTACCCTGAGCTACTGAACTCAGAACACCCCTCGGAAAGGGGTGGGGTCTTAGCCCACTGCAGAGGTTACCATAAACATGTTCTAAGCCCTGCCAGCAGAGCTAGGAAAATTTGGGAATCTAAATTGATATACATTCTTTGGTTAAATTGAGCTTAACGGACCTAAATTCCACCATCGTATGTCGCCCCGCAGAAAGAAAAAAAAAAAAAAAAAAAAAAAAAAAAAAAAATCAGGGAATTAACCGACTTTAATGAAATTTTCAGTGTTGATATATTCACAAATAAAAAATATAATGCACCAGCTATTTTATTTTAAAACTTTTACATTTTTTCAGGTCAGTTAACTTTGAACCACATATCTTTGAGGCATAACACACATTCTCAAAAATACATGGTTCAAAGTTAACTGACATGAAAAAAATGTAAAGGTTTTTAAATAAAATAACTGGTGCATTATATCTTTTATTCATTAATATATCAACACTGAATATTTCATTAAATTCGGTTAATTCCCTGATTTTTGGTATTTTTTTCTTCTTTCGGCGGGTTGATATACGATGGTGGAATTTAGGTCCGTTAAGTTCGATTTAACCCATTCTTTGAGAACATTGAAATTTAATACAGTTGAAAATACAAAATTTATTTTGGAGAAGAGGGTCGATGAATAAAATATTTAAAGAAAAAAGAAAAAGTAAATAATTTTTATTATCCAAATCAAAATATAATCAGTATATTTACTAATTTGTCCTTACAACAACTACAGTGTCATTAAAACTTTCACTATTTAAGGGAGATTTTTTAAATTATTTTTTTTAACAATGCTTTGATGGATAAATATAGCTTTGACAAGTAGAAGGGAGAGAAAAATACATTTTATGGGCAAAAAGATTTCATCTAGCTCTATTCAACAATATAACGGGTTTAAATTAGCTATAAAAACTTACTGGGTAAAAACACAAAATAGGCCTCAATCAGGTCACAGATTGTAAAATGTGGTTTGAGATCCACATATGACAGAAAACAGAATTAAATGTAACTTTCAAAATAATGAAAGGGTTAATAAGCACTGATTAAGTTTCTTAAATTAATTTAGAAAAAAAAACAAACAAAAACAGCAAAAACTAATTTAATAAAATGCGTCATTATATCTATATATAATGGAGATTCAGTGTGTCTATCTGTCTGTCAACGAAACATCACTGCTCACGTCACAATACCTTCAGGAATTGCACAAGTTTATCAATGAGTATTCAATTTATAGTCAAAATCATTAATACATAGAATAAAGAACAACCCCGTATTATATATACTCCAAAATTAATTATGGAACATTAAATGGTCCACATTGTTAAAACAAGTTTTAATAAATACATACCCAGTATTTATATATTTATATATAGTTTGTTTTATTTTAATATATATTTAAAGTTATCTAATGTATAGAGTTTTATGAGAAAATTATTTACAAACAAGAAATAGTCATATAATCTTTTAGATTAAATTTGAAGATGTTTGTGTATTCAGTTTAGGTTTACACATGTCTACTTTTCATTACAAGTTCTAATTTAATCATTCTTATGCCCTCTGCTTAAAAATAAACTCTATAACAAAAAATATACTTACTCCGTCTAACGCCAGCTCCATCAATCATGCTTACCCCCTCTGCTGCTTTTTTTTTTTCAGATTCAATGACACAGGGTTAAAAAAAAAATAAAAATAAAAAAAGGGGTTCTGTAGTTAAATTTAATATTTTGGAATAAAGTTATTAATTAATATTAATAAGATTATAATATCATCTTATCAATAATATTAATTATTTTAATTTTATTATACGGTGGGAAAAAAAAAGAAAGAAAAAAAAATGTTTTGATTATCGTCTGTCATAAAACAAATTGATGGCCCTACAAGAAAAATCTTAGATATTTGAATTAATTGGAATTTAACTGCTAGAATCTTGGATTTATTAGAAAGAAGACATTTATTTGAATTTTGAAAACAAAACTATTTTTTAATGTCTATTATAAAAAAAAAAAATAATTAAAAAAAAAAAAAAAAAAAAAAAAAGGTTTTAAAGATCTGTTTACATTTTTTTATGAAAGATCATGGCCAAAAAAATAATTTTATGTAATTTTGGATGTCGATATAATTGATATAGAATTAAAAAAATTTTTTTAAAGATTTTAACACTAAAGTTAAACTATTTGTTCAATTCTAATAAAAGTTTGTGGAATTATGCAAAAATAGGTTTATTTTTTTTAAAAAAACCGTTGTCTGTCATAAAACAAAACCAAACATCCCAGTGGAGTGAAGTGAATCAACTTTTCAAAAATATTAAATGTTTTATTTTATTTATTTAATTTTTTCCCAACCTACTCTTTCAAAAATTAATTTTTACACCGCCCAGTGGGCGTTTTGTTGTTTGTTTGTTGTTGTTGTTTTTCCCTTCATTCATGAGCTAAACCTGCCCTACTCTAGAGAGAAAAATATTTTTTTATTTCAAAATCAAAGAAAAAAACCCAAAATAACTATTCTCAATTCACCAAGAGAAAAAAATATGAAATATTAAAATTATCAAAAGAAAAATAGTTTTATTGGAATTTTTTGATATTCCATTCACAACAGTTTGAAGACATTTAGAAATATGATCAAAAACAATGAATGATGATAAAATAAAGAAACAATCAAAAACCAAATCAGCCACTTGAAAAATAAATAAATAAATAGGCTATAATTATTAAAATGATTATCTAAGAAATGCAGGAAGAATTCTAAATAAGTAAATAAAAATCAGAAATCATCTTGGATCAAATGATTTTCTACCAAAGAATTTTGTCAATCAAACAGAACGAAATTAAAAGGGAATTTAAATGACCTGAAAAATTTGGATCATCTTAAACAATGTGAATGTTCAAAATAATTAAGAAGAAGAAGAATGAGATTGTAGAAAAAAATATGACCATCACCAACAACTCCTCCATCACCACTACTGATGATAGAAAACAGTTCAAAGAAAGATTTGAAGTTTACAATAAAATCAAATAGGTGCTCAAGGCGTAATGGTTATCATCATTGGAAATGGACACAGTGACTGAGTTCAAATCCGGAATGAGGCTATTTGCATTTCACAGTGCAAATACCCGGAGAGAGAGATCTTGGTGGCCTCATTGGGAGAGTCTTACCCCTCTGCAGAGGTGCAGTTGGTGTATTCTAATGCCCCAGCCGACAGGGTGGGCTAAAATAGTAGGGCATAAAACAAAACAAACCAAAGGTTTGTTTGATTTGGGTTTTTTTAATGGCATATCAACCTCAGTTGGTCATTTAATGTTGATAAAGTTTTGAAATAAATCAATTCTTAATGGATACTCGATTTTTTTTATAAACACATTTTTCTATTTAACACATAGATGGGACCCTAACAGGTACTACCACTACGGATCAGAGTGGACCAGGGAACAATGGTGATGAAGAGGTGCTCCACATTCCACAGACATCCATAACTGTAACCTCACCATCAGATAGAGTTTAACGTCATTCCCAGGACATGCAGACCCTCAGCCACCACCTTCTAGCACCCATATGATAAAAAGGGTTGGGGCAATCATATAGGTACTAGGTCTTGATGTGACCAGCTGATTGATCGGAGGGGGCCACTCTGACAACCAGTCTAGCCCAAAATAGGGCCAAAGTGGAGTATTGCAAGTCATGGACTGCTCAGCTACCTGGGTTCTATCCTTAAGCATCAGGGGTCACCACCCATGGCCAACAGGTGGCCTTATTGGGGGAGTCTTACCCCTCTGCAGAGGTGCAGTCGGTGTATTCTAACGCCCCAGCCAACAGGGCGGCTAAAATAGTAGGGCAGACTGGGCTCTTTAACCTTAGTATGGTAACCGGTCTAGAAGAAAAACTGAATTATCGACCTTGTGTTGCATCCTGCTCATGGGGGAGGGATTATGTAAGTACATCCAATGAAATCAATAATATTAATGGTTGTGACAATCACCAAGTAGATATTTTGATAATTTGATCTGATTAGGTCAAGGTTGACAATTGAAGTATCAACTTTCTGCTACTGTCTAGGCAGATATATGGTAGTTATAGCAAAGTGGTTTTCTTAAGTGTTTACCACTTATCTACTTTTCTGCTAATTATTGTGGCAAACTGGTGATGAGATATGTCAGTGATGATACAATATAAGGGGTTAAATTGAACTTAACGGACCTAAATTCCACCATCGTATGTCACCCCAACAGAAAGAAAAAAGAACAAAAACAAAAAAACATTAGGGAATTAACCAAATTTAATGAAATTTTCAGTATTGATATATTAATAAATAAATAATTATTTTTATTTAAAAACCGTTACATTTTTTCAGGTCAGTTAACTTTGAACCACGTATCTTTGAGAATCTGTGTTATGTCTCAAAGATACGTGGTTGAATCAACTTATAAATATTCACAAAAAAAAAAAAAAAAATTAAATATAAGATGAAAGAAAAAGAAGAAAAAAAAAAAAAAGAAAAAAAAAGGGGGAGGTTTTAGATAGATGTATCTTTATGATCTGATTTAGTTGTTTTGGCACTATTTTGTAGTGTGTCTTGGACAGGAATCACCTGGCAGAGCCCATCCCTCTCCAGGTCTGGTTTGAATTCTAAGTTCTCTTCCTTCTAGACCAGTTGCCATATGCAGGTTAAAGAACCCAGTCTATCCTACTATTTACCTATAGCTGTAGATTCTTACTCCCCTCCCTGGGGTATTAACCCTATATAAAATGTAAATGGACTCATTCAGTATTTGAACTGATAGCAGAGTCCACTTTCTATAATAACCATTACGCCACAAGTTTGGTGTATAGATTAAGGCAAATCAAAGATGATGATGATGATGATGATGAAGATGACAAAATAAATAAAAATACACAAAACATGTTCATGCCGTATTATTACTACTTAGTCTGAAAAGATTTTAAAATCTTAGTTTTTAGAATTAGAATTATAGAAAGTGCAAGAATTTGTTTTGCCATAATTTATAAAAGAAAAAGAGAAGTCATGTATCTACAATCATAGAATGATTCATACACAGCTTTGTAGACAAATCTATTTAGGATATTTAATTATATATTATTATTTTACAATTACATACAAGTTCCTCTTTTCAAATGGTGTTTATTCAGTTAAAAATACAATAATAATACAATTATACATATACACTATTTCACGAGATTAAAGTTATAGAAAACAAAAAGTGAAAAAGTGTATAGATAATCATTCGAAATGGTCGAAATTCTATGTCACTCAACCCCCCCCCTTTTTTCTTGTATACTTGAACAGACAATAAGAAGTAATCATTCAGTGAAACATTCCTTGATATATACATAAAGCATTTTCAATATTGATTGATGAGAAAGAGGTTTGATATATAGATAAATAGTTGGCATCATAGAAGGTAAGATCAAACACGTGACTCATGAAAACTGAGAGATTGCTACGCTATAATAAAGTGTCTGAATAACATTGGACAACAAGCAAAAGCAGTCTGTGCAACTATTACAGATTCAATGGAGGAAAAATTCAATAAACAAAAGAAGAACAGTTTACAAAGTCACCGAATAGCAATGAACAAAGAGAAAAATTTGAATTTTTGTTGGAAAGAATTATTAAATAGAAGAACCAAAAATGTACAGCAATTTGGATGTGAAAGTTGAAATAATATATATATATATATATATATATATATATATAGAATTAAAAAATCCATAGAAATAAAATAAATATGATAAAGTATCGATGATACCAATTAATAGTATTTTAGTTTTAGATTAATTAGTTCTAACAGTTTGGATTAATAACTTTTCTAACCAAAAATAACAAATAATTACAATAAACACAAAGCATAAATGTAAATTCTCATATGAGTCATTTATAATAGAAATAAAGTTTATGTATGATATATTCTGAATTAGTCTTATTAAAACAAGTCAAAATTTAACTATAAAAATTTATCATTTTTCTATAGAAATTAGTCTCTATATTCTTACATTACCATAATTATTTGTGTATAATATACCTTTATTACTAGACATCTTTTTAAAGCTTAACTAAAAACTGGGTGTCCATATTATACACAAGAACTAAATATTACCCTTTTGTGTGTGTGTGTGTGTGTGTGTGTGTGTGTGGTGGTGGTGGGGGGATATGCTTCATCAAATTCAAAACAAAAATCAAAAGTTATATCTATGGTTCAAACTAATGTATAACAAACACTTCCATTTTATACCACTACAGAGAAATGATCACTGGAATGTGTGTTTGTTTATAATTTGTTTCTTCTTTTGTGAACTTATTTTTACCAAAAGTTTGTTACATTTTCATGTGAACATATCTTTGCCTTCGCCCTAAAAACGTGTAAATATTTGTTTCAAGATATTATATAAAATATATAAATCCTTATTTCTAGATGATACAAACTGAATGTTAAATCTAGCCGTTAATATTTCCAAAAAGTCAATGCGTATTATACAATAGATGATTTTTCTAGAATTTTGTAGCCAAAAGGAACGGAGGGGGGGGGTGTACATTATACACAACTAATTTTGGTACTCAACCTAAGAATATACATAAACTTCACATTTACATCAGAGAAAGTGTATATTATAGAAAAGAGAAATAATGATTTTATATATATATATATATATATATATATATATATATATATATATTATATAAAAAAAAAAAAAAGTCTCATGACAGTGTTTAACGTTAATTGATCTTCAGGGGAGTACTTTATATGTTGAATATTGAAAACCATCTATACATATATAAAGGGCAGATGTGTGTATATGTATGTCCGGAGGAAACTTCAAAAATAAAACAATTAACGACAAAGTAAATATACATACACATTAAATATCACCAGGGCTTTGTTTTTGAGCAAAAATAATAGAGATTTGATTTATATTTGTGAAGATAACTAAAAAAAATAAAATTTAAATGATAACAGCATGGAATTCTTTTTTTTTTTTTTTTTTCATTTAATATTTTAGATAGTAGACATTAACATTTCTTTTCAGAGTAGCTGGATCAATGCAAGGTCTATTTTTTTTATATGGGGATTTAAATGGGCCTCCCACAAGGATTCAATTCACAATTCAGTAATAATGGATCTGCGGGACTAACTTATGGTCATTTATCATATAAATGAGCAATAATTTTGTAAGGTTAACATTCAAACCCTTGACTTAAAAAATTAATTCCATGAATTAATTATTGTGACTATAAATCAAGTGCTGACTTCTGACTTATACAAATATATAAAGTAGAATAAGAAAAGTTAACAAATTGACATGTTTTATGCTACATGTAATTAAAAAAAAATAAAAAATAATTAAAAAAAAAAACTTAATTTTTGTTTTTCATTATTGTTAGTAATTCCAATAGAAATGATAAAAAGCAGATTTATGAGAAATTTTGGAAAAGATCTAAATTCTAAGAATAGGATAGAGGTACCAACCGATAGTCAAGAAACCTGGCACCAAAACAATTCAACTCATTCAATAATTCTGAATATTTTTATTTCCAAATGAAATGGACTGAGAAGAATTTATGCTAAATCTGGATTATTTGATATCACTTTTATAATGTATTATTCAACTAACAATATTTATATCAAACCAACATTAAAAGCTTTGAAAATCAAATCCATTTTGTAGCAAGAAAAAAAGTTAAATCTAAAAGAGTAAATCAGCAAGTTTAGGATAGTTCAGTAAATGAAATAAGAATAAAAGTACATCTGGACGATAGCCAAAAAGATAAGAGATTCTTTTTAACTTCATTTACAAAGTTGCAAACAATATGAAATATACAAGTTTTACCAAAAAATTCACACAAAATATCAAATCCAAAAGTTTAAAAAATTCCTTTAAAAAAGAGTAAAGCTAAATAAAACTAATACATAAAAATCTGTAAATTAATTCAATAAAAATACAGCAAATAGAAAAATAATAAATAAATCCAAATAGAGAAAAAAGGAATACAAAGTCAATATTACACAATACAAAACATTAACATAAAATAATCAGGGTTGATTGTTTTGTTTTTTAATTTCAAATATTTCTATGATGAAGTGAATAATTAACATAGTGAACAACAGCAGACAAATAAGCAGCATTTTTGTGTGTGGGTGGGGGTGTGAGTAAACAAAAACATTTTCTAAAACAAAATGAAAGTGAAACATTTTTACTTCCTGTCTCATTCATTTTTAGACATACTAAAATACAAATCTATTTGCATTGTAAGGAAATATATATATATATATATATATATATATATATATATATATATATATATACACACAGATGCTGATAGGTACATGTCCTGCGTCCATCACATACAAAAATCTAAAAGGACGCAGTGTAATCATATCCATGCATCCCAGTGTTTTTCCTTTTCTTCCCTCACCATTTTAAGCTAACTGTAAATACATTTCAATAGTTTCTTAGAAATGAATTACACAGGATAGGTTACAAGGTAGGAGTTAAATTGTTTTAGTTGGGACCCATAAATTTTCCTGGGGACTCATTCAAAGCAAATATGTGCATCCCAGGACGCACTAAATCAAATGCATTGTGTCATCATAAATTCTTTCATTACTCACTATGTTTATATCTGTAATAACATTCTATTATAGGAAAGTATTTTATATATAAGAAGTAAACAGACAATGTGTTTGATATGGTCTTAGTCGACAATTTTTGGGAGAATATGTGCTTAATTGAAGTCATACCTAATTTTGAAAATTAATTACTTGATAATTAATGAATTAGGCGGGCATACCTGTTCAAATGTAAGGCTTAACAAATTGAGAAAAAGTCAATCTCCGTATGTACATTTCGGCCTATTATGCCTCATCAGCAGAGTTATAAATATATAATTATGAGTCATAATATGCCGAAATGTACATATGGAGATTGACTTTTTCTCAATATATTTAGCCTTACATTTGAACAGGTATGCCTGCCTAATTCATTAATTATCAAGTAATTAATTTTCAAAATTAGGTATGACTTCAATTAAGCACATATTCTCCCAAAAATTGTCAGCTAAGGCCATATCAAACACATTGTCTGTTTACTTCTCATATATATATATATATATATATATATTATATATATATATATATATATATAATACTTTCCTATAACAGAATGTTATTACAGATATAAACACAGTGAGTAATGAAAGAATTTATGATGACACAATGCATACTTACTAGTGGCCAATGTTAGCAAAATGCTGTTACCACAACAAACAAGTGGGAATTAAAAATCTTCACAGTAAATGTTATTTAATTTCATTAAAAAAATAAATAAATAAAATAAAAATAAAATTTCTAGAAATTTAAACATATCCATAAATTAATAGTAAAAAAAAAAAAAAAAAAAAGTTGATTTCCAAAGAATTTATAAAAGTAAAAATCCCAACCATAAATTTTATAACATCACTAAAGTTTTTTTTTGCTTTTTTTTATTATTAAAAAGTTTGCCTCTTTATAAATAAATGATTTTCCAAAATTATCAATTATGTAATGCCAACAAAATGTGCAGAGAAAAGACAAATATCAAAACAAACACATGCATACAATTAGTACATTACAAAACAATAACAAATGATATGAAGATGTGTCATTAATATAAACAATGATACTAAATGGTTACTAAATAGAAAATGGCTCTTACAAATTTGCAAAGAAATTCTTTAAAATTAATTTAACAGTTTGAATAGAAGTTAAATTGAACTTAATGGACTTAAATTCCACCATCTTGCCACCTCACTGAAAGGAAGAAAAAAAGGGGGGGGTATTTAAAAAAAAAAAAAAAATCAGGGAATTAACCGAATTTAATGAAATGTTCAATATTGACAAATTAATGAATAAAAGATATAATGCACTAGTTATTTTATTTTAAAACTTTTACATATTTCAGGTAAGTTAACTTTGAACCACGTATCTTTGAGAATCTGTATTACACCCCAAATATACATGGTACAAAGTTAACTGACCTGAAAAAATGTAAAGGTTTTTAAATAAACTAACTGGTGCATTATATCTTTTATTTATTAATAAATCAACACTGAAAATTTCATTAAATTTGTTTAATTCCCTGATTTTTTCTTTCTTTCTTCTTTCTGTTGGGGTGACATATGGATGGTGGAATTTAGGTCTGTTAAGTTTGATTAGCTCAGTCAGTAGAACATTCTGTTAGAAACCACAAGGTTCCTAGTTCAATACCGGCCCTTGCCAACTCAGCGTATGAGTAGCGCAGGGATATGTGCGGTAAAGTAAGGAGCTGATGGTAGGTGTGGCGCTCCACCTCAGACGCCAAAAATAATCTCCTTGGTCTAGCGCTAGTGAAAAGGGGATAAACTCCCTCGCTGTATGGCTCATACCAATATTAGGCCGCCCCGATGACTTAAGTTCGATTTAACCTTGAATAGATTAATGTATAAGTAAATTTGGCAAAGTGGCCTACTGTCGGTATCAGCCAGACAGTAAGGGAGTTTATCCCCTTTTTGCTAGCGCTAGACTAGGGGGATTGTTTTTTGCTGAGGTGGAGCGCCACCTCTACCCAAGCAATGCTACTCATAAACTGAGTTGGTGGGGACTGGTATTGAACCGAGAAACCTTGTGGTTCTTTGGCTGATGTTCTACTGACTGAGCTAAACATCTGAAATGTTTGCTTTTTGTAATAAAACATGAAAGTCAAATAAGATGTGAAAACCAATTTGGTGGAGTTTTTACCTATTCATAATGACATTTCACTCTATGGGCTTCATCAGATAATGATTTTGAAATATTCTTTTTTAATAAAGCTCAGATAGAGTGAAATGTTGTCTCGGATAATAAATGCAAATGTCAGCGGGTCACATTTTTTTCAACTTTACTACAACACATCATACCATTTTGGAATTAGACCGTTTGTGAGCAAATTAAAAACATTTTGGGCCAAATTCAGACCACAATCCTAAAATTTTGGATTCCTAAGTTTTAATTACTGGGATGGTTTACGTAGAACCTTTTTTTTTTTTTTTTTTTTTTTTTTTTTAGGTGATTTTTTTTGCAACAATTTTTGTAACTTGGAAATAAATTTTGGAATAATCAAAATTAATTATGAAATCCAGCATCAGAGACAAAAGCTCCAATTAAGTCAGCCCTCTGCAAGAGCTAACTTAATCGCCACCTGATAGGTCGGCTTTTAAGCTAAGAACAAATATGTAAACACTCCACCAAATCTGTTTTCATGCGTTATTCCTTTTTTCTGACATCTTATACATAAGAAAACTTATATAATAGGGTGTGGGTGGAGGGGAGTGTAGAGAAAAAACATGTACGACAAACATTTCTGAAAATCTAATTAACAATTAAAATATACTTCTGTGCTTTATACAAGAATATCAATATGAACACTTTTCATTTATTCTTAAAAATTATTTTCTCAGTTTATTTTGAATGTTTGTAATAGCTGGGGGAAGGGGGGTTCATATATAAGAACTTTAAATTGGAATAAAAACATGACATTCTTATGGTAAGAGAAGGCCTTTTAGACTATAATACCTATAATCTTTTTTTAATGGGTAGACTACACTACTTAATCTCTTCTTTTTTATACTTTGATCTTCTCTTATCCCTTTAAGTTCTTTCTCTTTTTTTAAAATGTCTATTTCCTTTTTAACTTATTCTGTTTACTTCTCTTACTTTTTATCTATTTTATTTATTTCAATGATTTGATTTTCAGTCCCCTTTTCTTTTAGGGAATTCTGCTAAGATTGAAAGAAAAGAAAATAACTAAAAATAAATTTCCAATGATGTTTATTTTCTTATATTAAATGAATTGTCAATGAAGGTGCACACAAGAAATACATAAAACATTTAAAAATCAATCTGATAACACTTACCCGGATAATCATATTGATAGGATGATCCTTTAGAACTAGAAGCCATTGTGGTATCTCCCGAATTGGAAATACCTGAAAAAAAGGGGAAAAAATTTTAATAGAAAATTAGAATAAATTTTTGAAATAAAAAAGTAAAGATTCAAATTTAGACAAACAATTGATAATCCCTTAAATTATTTTTGATCATCCATATTAAACATCACTCATAATAAAAAATAATGAACATTTGAAGGGGGGGGGGGTTCAATGATTCTAAACCTAAACGAGATATTCTATTTCAAAATGTGTGTAAACACAATAATCAAATAATATCAATTTGATCAACAACAGATAATAAAACAATAATACAACTATTATTCAGGATTGAAATATATTTTCTCATTAACAAACCTAAAACTATGTGCTGTGACACACTGGTTTAGTGGAAGATGTAGCATTCCCAGTTGATTTTTTTTTATTTGAGGTTATTGTTGTTTAATCACATTAGTTATATAGAGCTTTGTAAATGGAGTTCAGAACTGTTTGAATTATGCAAATATCCCCAGTGGTTCAAAAGTTATGAGAGTTTAAAGCCCCGATATTGGCGGTACAAAAGTGGACATGATTTTGTTAAAAAATGTCAACTCATGGACCAATTCAGAACAAGAAATTTAGTAATTTCTTCACCATTTCTTTATTTTTTAAACAATTTTGATAAAACTTTGCATTCTTATGTAAGATTGTATGTTCTTTCTGATTCTGCACTTAAATTTTATGTATTTCCATGCTAGAACCCATTATTTGGGGAATAAAAAGTAGGGATATCAAAATGTTTTTTTTTTTTTTTTTTAAAGTTTACCAGAAGATTATTCAACATTTTCATTTTTATACTGCATGTATACACATATATAATATCAATTTTGCTTATGTTGAATTACATAAAAGAAATAGATTACCTATTTACATATGTTTTTACACAAACCCGGTCCTGTGTGCTGAGTTTTATTTACATTTCTTGTAATTTTAAGTTGTTTTTTTTTTGTTTTTTCTCTCCAAAATTGAAACTGACGTAAAAAAATAATTCAATTGTTAAAAACACATAAAAGTTACATATTTAGAAAGATTATTTTATTTTCCAACCATATAAATATTTTAAAAATTGGACGAGAAATAAGCGATGAATTACTATTTAAACTTTATGGTCTGGATAAACGAAGCCTAGCTGACAGTTGTTTACGATACGGAAGAGACAAGTAAATTTGAGTTTTTTTTTTCTTCAAAATTCAAAGTTTCAAAGCAAATCCCTGACGGTATACAATTGTTTTTATTTCACATATTTTATATGGAAATAATCCTAAGACTGTCTAGTATTTGTCACATAGTGCTTTTTTGGGGGGCTTATTTTAAATTTTTGGAAAAGAAAAAAAAAATCGCTTTCAACTTTGGTCTATTGTAGTTTCACTCCCAAAGGTAGGAAAAGAAAAAAAAAAAAAAGTTCTGCTTGTAGTTAAAACTGTCTCATATTTAAGTATAAAATCTCAAGAATATTGATAAAGATTAACCACTTTGATTTTACGAAATTCGACCGCGGATCAAAATTTGTATCACTCATTTTCGACCGATTTAACACAAAATACTGTTTAACTCGTTGGAAAAGATAATTCAATGGATAAAAAACACATAAATATTACATATTCAGAAAGATCATTTCATTTTCTTTCCAACCATAAAAAAAATCTTAAATGAGGCCTGAAATATGCTAGTAATTACCTTTTTAAGCTGATAAGGTCAAAATTACGAGAGATTGTTTACATTTGAAAATAGAGTAAATTTGATGGTTTTCTTTTCAAAATTAAAACTTTGAGCAAAATCCCTGACAATATACAATCGTTTTTATTTCACACATTATATATGGAAATAATTCTGAGCCTGTTTTCTATTACTGGTATAGTGCCGTTTTTTTGCTTCTCTTATATTTTTTAAAGAAATCGTGTTCAAATTTGCTCTATTGTATTTTCGCTTCTAGGAAAAAAAAAGAAGGCCCTTTTTGTACTTCCAGGTGTCTTCTAATTGAATGTAAAATTTCAAGAATATTGATAAAGATTAGCCACTATGATTTTGAAAAACAAAGTAGTGTGTAAAAATTAGTCTAAAAAAATGTCATTTTATGTTTTCATTTTTTCGAAGCAAAATGTCATTTTAACTCGCTGTAAAAAATTATTCAACAGATAAAAACACATAAAATATTTAGAAAGATTATTTTATTTTCTTTCCAACCATATAAATATTTTTAAGATTGGTTTTGAAATACTCGAGAAATTGCAAATTTAACTGATTATGGTTGCAAAATTGAAAATGTCCACATTTATCAGCTAAATGCTTGTAATACTAGATGTTTCTATATGAAAAGGTGTATGTGTGTATATATATATATATATATATATATATATATATATATAATATATAATCAGCATATAAAAGAAATAATATTGGATTTGACAAATTTGGAACAAATTATTTTCCATCATTAAACACAGGTTTATATGTAAAAAAAAAAAAAAAAAAATCTTTCTCCAAAAAATCACCTCACCCCACACGGATGATGCAATAAAAGGTGGGTTTTTTAAATGTTAGAAGCCACGGACAAACTGAAAGTCATGCAATAGCTAGTGCAAAAAATGTGTTGTTCCCATCACCATTCCCCTTTTTGGGACTCCGGCAACAAACCCAGTCCTACCCCTTTTAGACAAGGGGGCAAGTGCTGCATGGGGGAACTACACCACCCCAGAACACACAATTTACTAAGAAGTCTATAGGTTTCAGCCTATAAACTCAACGAGAGTTTGATTAAACACAGATTAGGATTGGATTAACTAATCTATCTATCTATACATATATAAAGGGCAGTTTGTGTTTATGTATGTCCGGTGGAAACTAAGAAAATAATACCACCAATGACAAAGTAAATATATATATATACACATTCAATATCACCAGATCTTGCTTTTTGAGCAATAATAATGAACATTTGATTTATATTTGTGAAGATATTTAAAAATTAAATTTTAAATGATAAAAGCTTTTTCTCCTTTTTTTTTTTTGTATTTAATATTTTAAATATGAGACATTAATTTATCTTTTTAGAGTGTCTGGATCAACAAAAGATCTCTTTTACATAAGGATTTTAATAGGGCATCTTACAAGGATTCAACAATAATGAATCTGCGAGACTACCTTTTTAACCCCCAATCTACCCAGGTGAGCCACTCCTAGTTTTACTATGAATGATTGTGTTAAATATTTATTAAGTTTATTATAGCACAACACCTAACATGTAGGCCACTGAATAAGGTTGAAACTTATTACATCAATAATAGTCTAAAAAGACTTATCAACCACTTGTATTTTGATGGTTACAATAGTTTCAATTAACCATTTTGAAAATATTTTTAATAATAAATCAAAAATTTTCCAATAGATAAATGAGAATCAAAATATTAGACAGGTACCTACATGCATTTTTGATAATAAAGCAATATGTGCAGAAAAAAATGGCCAAAACTTTTTATATAAGTTGTCAATCATACTCTGGCATTTCATCCTGGTGTAATGTTTAGTAAGCTAGTCTCACAGATCCATTACAACTTAATAGGAAGTTTCATCTTCACTGAATACCTCATACTTGTGACCTTGTGTCATATCCTACATGTGGTGAAAGGGTTGGGTAAATACCTATTCTTTGTACCATAAATAAGTTGAAGAAAATGTGTCCAATACACAGAAATGGACATATTTGTTTGAAAACTTATAAACACACACACACATACATATATATATATATATATATATATATATATATATATATATATATGAAGGTGAGTTAATGATTTACGTAAGTTCAGTTAATAAAAAAAAAATTTTTTTAATCTAAAAAAAAAAAAAATCCATTTAATGAAAACCTCAGTACTTATAATTTATAAAAAGGATGCTTTGTAAGAATTTTGTGGAAATAACCCTTTTTTAAGCGCATAAAAAAAAAAAAAAAACTTTTAAATGTTTTTTTAAAAAGTATTGATAAATAAGAAATGTAAATTTTACCAAAATCCAATTTCTCAATTTCATACAGATAATATATAATTAGCATGTACAGAGGATTGTAAAGAAATGATAAAATTATATTGTTTGGTATTTTGTTTTAAGCATAAGAGCTTATACACAACAAATAAAAATATTTTATTATAGATTTTTGATTACCAATACTTCAAACTCATAAAATTTGTAAAAGGTGGACCAAAAGTATTTGTTACCTCTACATATTGTTTTAACTTTCATTATTTTTTGGTTTTAATAATAACATATTTTTAATTATAATATGATAATATAATTTCATAGTTCATTTCCAGTGGATTGTTTCATGTAATTGTAGTTGATTAATTAAAAGTTATATCTTGGGTGACAAGACTTTTAGACCACCCTGTACATTGAAAGACTTTCATTTTGGATAGGGGGAGAAGAAAAAAATCTAAATCCTGAAGTATTTGAAAAAAAAAAAAATTTTTTTAATAACTAACTGAACTTTTTTTCTTGCAATGAAAAACAAACTTCAAGGATATTCAAATTATTTCAATAAGTTTAAAAAAAAAAAAAATAAAAAAAAAGATTGTTCCAAGATTAAGGAAATAGAGTTCCAGTATGATACAAATTCCCTAAACAATTTAAGAAAGACTTTTTTTTTGACTTCACTAATTTAGAAGTTGTACTCATTAGAAAATGAATGTGAAATTATCTATTAATGAATTCATCATTTGGTTGTAAAGATGATTTTCATGAATGATGTGTTAGTAAAGTCAAAAACTGGTTCTCTTGTACTGATGACCTAGTTGCAATTGTACTGTAATAAGACAGTTATTCTTCCATGGAGGCATCAACGGATTTTGATTGGATACTTATGTTTGTAAATTGTCTTTCATTCAGCATTGCCAAGGTAGCCAGTATCAAATCAATTTGTTACACGCGTGCACACACACTTTTTTTGGCGGAGGTGGGGGTGGGGGTAATTTAATAAAGGTGTTAAATTATTCACAAAGAAGCAGGATACATTATCTCAGCTTAGATGTACATAATTTTTACAATTTTAAAAATCAAATACACACACACACTATATATATATATATCAAATGACGTGTGAATCAATTGGGTTTGTCTTGTGACAGCTGTTCATGATGATATTGATGTTTCTATTTAGAAAGGAATGAAGGAGTCTAATAATGAAATTCCAAATTGGACTGGAAACTGCTTTATTCTTTAAGTAAAAATATTAGGGGTTGTTTTTGTGAGCTTACTGTTACACACACACACACATTTATGTCCGATGATTGTGCACACCACACAAAAATTCAAGTCATGGATTTCAGAATCCAATTTTTTTAGATTTCATACATACTCTGCTATAATAGCATCAAGCTCTTTTTTTAATGCAAAATCTTTAACTATATATATATATATATATATATATATATATATATATGTGTGTGTGTGTGTGTGTGTGTGTCTGTCTGTCACATCCTATTACATGCGATATTGATTTGTTTTTATTTATTTTTTTACACTCAGCATTGAGTTTAATTTTGTGATAGCTTTTGTAACACACAACCAATTTTAATAAAATCCATATTATCTTGTAGAAAATTTGATTCTGCTATTAGATCAAGTCATAAAAACTAATCTGAAAAACAATACAA
>CM042146.1:126461088-126494810 GCA_023376005.1 Doryteuthis pealeii
AGGGCAGGGTAAAGAGAAGGATGATAAGAATACGTCCAAGAAAAATTATTAATAATAATAAAACTAACACAGACTAAAATAGTTATTTTCAGCAGCAAATCGCCAGATTTTCTAGTTAAAAAAGAATTCTCTTCTTAATGGTAAATAGACAATAAGTTTGTTCCAATAGAAAAGCACAACAACATGATGTGTGTATGTTTGTACGTATGGAACACAAAACTGACACTACTACTACTACTACTCCTCTTCCTCCTTTAATATTAATCAAGAGGAAAATTACAAGAGGAAAAAATAAAAAGGTGTGAATGAAGGAATCCAATTTTGTAGATTGTTAAAACTAAGATTGAAAATATTGGCAAGAAATGAATCAAAGCAAGAATGTTAATAGCAAAAGAAAATATTGTGAAATTGGTGAAAGACAAAAGAACAAATAAACCAATTCATTGAAATATAGGTTCAACGACCTAGAAAAGTAAAGAAAGTGAAACTTAACATTATAAGTCTTAATATATTGTATATAGAAATGCTTATATGAAAATGAATTGAATATTCTATATTACTAACACTGAAATCTAGCAAAAACAGAAAATGATAGTGACATTTTATTAGACATTTAAAATTTTATATATATATATATATATATATATATATATATATATAAAGGGAAAATGGAATTAAATCTGACAGTATGTAAATATATAAAATATGGAAGAACCCCCGCCCCCCCAAAAAAAAGGTATTCAAAGAATGATTTTATAGTTAGAAGTATTAGCCAACATTAAACGTTTTGGTTTTTATATCAAACCATCATCAAGGGCATTGTTAATATGTGATGTTGTAACTTCTGAATAATATTTAATATATGTCAAGAAAAATGAGACAAATCTTAGAATTCTATAGTAAGGTTCTATTTTAAAAATAATAATAATATGAAGAAAGAGAAAGGAGCAGAAGAATATATACTTGAAAAAAATAAAAATGCTTCTATAAAAACAAATAGAATATTCTGTGTTACTAAAATCCTCATTATGTTTCTGTTACTCAAAGAAAGAAAAGGGCACATGATAGTGAAATTCTTATTAGAGCAACACACTTAAAATGTTCTTAGAAACTAAAGCAATTTCCAGTCTAGTTTGCAATTGAAAGTTGTTTTTTAAATCATCCAAATTGTTGATATAAGAAATAACAATGAAATGTTAATTAGAATCCTTCACTCCATTCATATAATTATCAATAAAACTATACAAGTCATATATATATATATATATATATATATATATATATGAAAAATGAATGGAAGTGAATCCGACAGTGTGAAATAAATATTTAGAAAAAACAAACACATGATGTTAAATTCGCTGACAGAATTCTGTTTCGACCCTTTATTGAAGTGGTCTTCCTCAAGAGCGAGTTGTGTATGATAGAGAGAACGGCGAAAGTGGACCGTTATGAGATGAAAGTGGTGCAGATGAAACGTTCAATATTATAGCCGGAATTTTTTTTTATTTTTTTAAAATTTAAATTTAGAAATGCGCATTCTGTTTTTAAAAATAAAATTATAAATAAATAAATAAATAAAATAAATAAATAAATAAAATTATAAATAAATTATAAAATAAATAAATAAAATTATAAATAATTATCTTGAGGAAGACCACTTCAATAAAGGGTCGAAACAGAATTCTGTCAGCGAATTTAACATCATGTGTTTGTTTTTTCTAAATATTTTTTTCATATATATATATATATATATATATATATATATATATATATATATATATATATAGGGTAGTTGGTGTGTATGTATGTCCATATGAAACTATGAAAATAAAACTATTAATGACAAAATATATATACACATATTAAATATCATAACAATGTAGTCTTGACCTTGATGTAGCTTATCGTGTTTACTTGGATATTCCAAATTTACTAAAACTCCAGCGTTGATAATATAAAAACTACATGTAATTGGAATTATTTACTGTCTCTGGTGCTTCCAACTTTTTTGGTCACCTCCAACTCCTCGTTATATAATTAAGTGATTATAGCCTATAAATAAATATAAAACCATGATTGTTTATAATCTATTTATAAGGAGTATGCACTATATAACTTTACAGACTAAACTAGGGCCATATAAAGTGTGAGTTAGAGTTGGTATAGTTTTACCCCTTCTGACTCCAGTCCTGATAGAAATAAGGTAAGCTTTATATTTCAAAAAACAACACCTTGTTTTTTAGGTTAAAAATGGGCCTTAAAAAGTCGTTCATCACACAGTTATTTACTAAGCTTAGCTGTGGCACAAGGCCAGAAGTATGGGGCACCCAGTAAGAATCGAACTCAGTAACAATGGTCTGTGAATCTAGCTTGCTAACCATTACACCACAAGGCGCTCTGTTCATTACATATAAAGGTATTTTAAGTTTATGAATTTGTAAAATTCATATTCTAAAATCATGATTTAGGTGTCATTTAAGTACAGACATTGAAAAGGTAACTGAAAATAATCAGAAAAAAGGTTAAAACACAGAAATATGTTATCCTTTTACAAATGCAAGTGGATAGTGAATAAAAACCATTGAAGAAACCGTGCTTCCATGTTTTCCTGTATGTCTTGATAAAAATCTGTACTATTTAGAAAACGATATTCTTTTCATGTGAAAAGATGTCAGTAAAGCAATCCAAAATTAGAATAAGTCTTCTATAAATACAAAAAGGAAACTCGCTATGGTAGCCAATAATGCTAAATGCAATAAGTTTTGATTATTTTTATGTATGAGAAATGGAGATTTATTTATTACTCAATATTCATTTATTAGCCAAGAGCTGCATGTTGTTTTTGGCTTCATCCTATCAAGGATTATTAGATTGTTTTAAAAGCTTCCATATAAATCACTTTCATTTTGCTTGCTTGCTTAGTTGCTAAAAATAACTAATACATTAAAAACAAATCAAAACATAGTATGCTGTACACAGTAGCAACAATACGGTTTATAATAGAATACATATATATATATATATATATATATATATATATATATATATTGTCATATTCCTTTGAATAAATTTGGGTTATCTGATTCGAGACTAAATTACTTAATATAAAAGCAGAGAAAGAAAGAATTGGTTCAAATATGGACACCAAATAAGGAAAAAAAAAAAATTATAAAATAAAGTTCCAGGGGAAGGGAAAACAATTGTAACAAATTATTCCTGCCTTTACACTTTTTTCTTTTTAAAATAAAAGAATATATATATATATATATATATATATATATATATATATAAGGAGGTAACAAATATTTTTTTAAACTAGCAATATATGCAACCACCGAGTGTAAGTATTTAAATCTTCCTAATATAACTATTTAGTTAAAATAGGAAGTAAAGAATAAAATGACAGTTATTTCTTCTTGTTAATGGATTTCTTTTAAGATTTATCCTAGAGATTTTTGTTCATATTCATTAAGATAAAACTAAACAATTAAAAATCAATAATACTCAGCACATATTTATTAAAATCAATTTTTTAATATCAATATGCAAATTAACCTTCCTGTTCACACTGTAAACCGTTATTTTATTGTATATATAAATAAAATTGCATGTTATTTGTATGTACATATGGTCAACAGTATTAATAATGTAAAACAATCTTAATAATTGAGGTTTAGATAAAAATAACATTATGGAGAATGTGACGTAAATTACTAAGGGAATTGTGATTTGAGTAGTAATATAGTTTCTGTTACAGACAGAAAAAAATCCCAATCTCCATTATAATAAAATATACAAGAGAAACATTTATTGATGAGGTTTTTAGTAATTGGAAACAGACAGCTGAAAACTGATGCCATAAAAGAGAAGAAAAAAAAAACATCATATTGAAAACAAAAAGAAAACTATTCATAAATGTTGACTTAATTAAAAAGCAAATGTTATTTCTTAGTTTCTGTCATACAGCAAAAAATGGCAAATAATTCTTTCAAATCTTAAAAATTAAGAAAAATAAACAAAACCAAAAGAAAACATGGAAATTTTATTTCCTTTGGAAACAAGGTTGTGATTATGTATATATATATAGTGGTACCTTGACAGATTTAATTCATTCCACTTGTAAACTCAATTTTCTCATCTATCAAATCAATTTTCCTCATTGAAATAAACCAAATTGTCCTCAATCCATTCCGGGCCCCGACCCCTAACACCCTTGTAAAAATTTAAAAATAAAATAAAAAAAGCACTGTATTGTATAAAAAACATAAAATAGAATGTAATGAATTATGTGCTGTAATTTGTTTTAATGTTTATTTTTTTTTTATAAATAATATTTTACTTTGGCATAATAAATTTGGAAACTTAAATGTTTTTTGTGAACCTATTAACATAAACATATCTGAAGCTTGCTTGTATCTCAAATTTTATCTCTCAACACAAAAAAAAAAAAATAAAAAAATAAAAAAAAAAAAGAAATTGACTGAGTGACAGCTTGTAACTTGCAAAACTCATAAGTTGGGTCAGTCGTAAGTCAAGGTACGACTGTATATTCAATATATTTTTGTTACATTTATCAACCTCATTATCCTTGTTTATAATTAAAACCCTAAAGATTATCTTTTTTTTAAATAAAAAAAAATTTTCAAAAATTAAAAATTCTTAAGAAAATTGTGATAAATATAAATGTGTGTGTGTGTGTATGTGTGTGTGTGTGTGTGTGTGTGTGTGTGTGTGTGGTGTGTGATGACATTAATGGACTTTATTCTTGTTTATCTCTGGAGATTACCAAGAACAAGTTGACCATTTTGCTAAATAAAAAAAAAATAAAAAAATAAAAAATGAATAAATAAAAATTTCCTAAGTGTGACACAGCATTTGTATTAATTTGTAAACATACGAGGCAAATAATGAATATAATATAGGAGGTAGGTGACAGTTTTCTTCTGCCCCTTCGTATAGAGGCTAACCTTAGAAAAAAGGATTTTCAAATTAAGTTTTTTGGCTAAAATAATGTTAATTTCATGGCAAACTAGCAAATTAAATAGTTGCTTTAAAAGTGGATAAAATAATTGGTATCTTTTTTGAAATAAACAAATATAAACATCAAATTGAGAGTGAAGTTATTTTTATCAGTCAGACAATACTTATCAATTCTACTTTCACTATCAACTTTCCTCTCTTTGTAAAAACTTATTTTATAATACAACTGTTTGAAGTAATTAAACAATTACACACACACAAAATAAAAAAAAAAAAAAAAAAAAAGTAAGAAATCCTTGCTTAAAAATGAAATGATTTTATCATATTTCAAATGAAACAAAAAGTCAAATTTCATAGGTTTTCATCTCAAAAATGTTCATTCATAGCCATTTTTATATATTCAAATATATATTTATATATTAAAAACAAAAACTCATCAAAAGGTCTAATTTTCTAAACCCCCCCACACATACACACACAGCAAGACACCATGAAAATGAGTGAATATAAAAGAATTAGAAAAATTTGAAATTTTCTACAAGATTCTCACATTGGCCTTATGATGATGAAATCACTTTAACCCTCAACAGGCCATTTGTTGCAGATCTTTTAACAGCGAATTATGTTTTTGTTGACCTAGTTTACTAATTTAAATGATTTTGATATATTTTCTTATCATTTCAGACATGTTGCATAAGTATTTAAAAAAAAACTCATGTATTCTCTTATGTTTCTTTAGGATCCTTTTTTTTCAGATATCACATTTTTTTACAATGAAAAATAAATATTCAGACTGCAAAGAGTTAATGTGTGTGTGTGTGTGTGACATGCATAATTGACTGATTATCATCAGAGGTGTGTGTGTGTGTGTAAGTTAAAAATAAATCTATATCTATAAATGAATAATCTTTTTCTATATATTTGTTTTATTACTTTTGTTTATATATTCTTGTTTTCAAGTTATTCTTTTTTTTTGTCTTTTATTTGCTTTTTATGTTTTATCCTTTAATAATTTGTTTTATCTTTTTTTTAAATCAATATATTTCTTTAAACAATTTTTAAATATATCATTATTATATATTTTTTCATTTTGCTTTTCTTAAAGAAAATGAGAAGTAAGGAGTATTTGTAAACCACCTTCAAACAAAAATAGGCTGGGAATTTTATTGAATTTTGGTCTTTGCTCATCACCAATTTTCCTTCATTCTTTCAATTCACTAAAATCATAGCATTTTTTGTTTTGTTTTAATTTAAACATTTATATTTACATTGGAAAATGTGTATGACTAAACTAAGTTGCATTAAAAGTAAAAATAAAGTCAGGATAGACGTTACATTCCACAGAAAGTTTTCCAGTGGTTAAGACAAAGTGTCAGATGTACTTTTAGAAAAAGGTAGGAAAAAAAACCCAGCATTAGAGTATTGTCTTGAGACACAGAGAAACTATGTCAGTGTGATGAGGAGGAGGATTTTAGGGACAACATTTATATTGTTCAATGTTATAATATGGCTCAAAAGAAAAGAAAATATTTAGCCTAGACATTTTAAATAAAAACAAAAAATTATATTGGGCTTTAATATTAAAAAAGGAGAAAGAATAAGACTTTCTATTGATTTTCAAATGACTTCAATCTTTTTTCAACTCTGTTGTATGTTGCTAAGTAGACAGTGAAGACCTCATTCATTACAATTAGGGGAATTCTCTTTCATTCTCTCGTTAATTAAGTAGAAATTTTCTTTTACTTTCCTTACACAATCACTTGAACAGATAAATTTAACGAAAAGAAGTTTTGTTTTTGTTTGTTTTTTAAAGGTGGAACAAATAGTTCAAGTTGAAATGATGGTAAGAGTAACCCAAAGCTTTTTTAGATCTTATGGTTTCGGTAAAACAACCAAAACTATTCTTGTTCTCCAATCAGAACTTCATTAAAAAAAAAAAAAAAAGAAAGGGGGGGGGTCTAAAAAGGCTTGGGTCGGTCGCACCCAGTGAATTAAAATGAAACCCTTACCATGCTTTCAACCTAGACTAAAAATAGGTTAATGATTGATTTTAATGGCATGTCAACCCATCTAGGGTTATTTTATGCCTTGATGTTAGCAATCACATTCATTGTACATTCACATTTTTTAGGTAGTAGTTTAAGAGTGACCCCCACCCCCATGATCCTATTGAATACAAATGATTTTTAAACAAATCTATTTGACCCAAAGATGAGACCTTAACAGGTACTACCACTCCTAGTCAGAGGGTGAGTGAGAGTAATAGCAATGACGGGGTACTCTACACTCCCCAGCTTTGGAGCCTCACCATCAGATGCAGTTTAGGGTCATACCCAAAACACCCCTTTCTTACCCCTCTGTAAGTGTAATCTAGTCCCTGTTGAAAGGACAAACAAAACAGATTCAAAACAAAGAAACTTTTTCACATCTGAAAAGCAATATTTAGCCATTACTACAAAAGATGCTAGGATACAAAATATATTTTTTTTATAAAGAAATAATTTTAAGAGATACTGAAATAAATAAATCAAATTTAAAATCTAATTCCTTTGCCCAATTTTGAAAATAAATTAAGAGTAAAATAAAACTTTAGAAATCTTAAAACTTTTACGCACTTGTTTAGGTTGGGAATTCATGCAGCATCTTAAGATGCCAATTAATAAGTGGATGATTGTCTATTGTCATATTTTAAGATAGGTCTATCAGGTCATTTATTTATACAAAACTTATATGTTAGTGATAGTTAATATTTCATAATAGATAGAAATTGTGTGGTTATATTCATGTTAGACAATTTTGCAGTGAATAAATAAATAAATAATAGAAATAATGATTTAAAAATCTGACTTTCAATGAATAGTAAAATAGCAAATATTTTAACCAGGTTTGTTTATACAATAAAATGTGGGGGTGAAAAATCTTAAAATTTGAAGTTTCAAATTAATAGAATAGAAATAAAAATCCCTAAATCATGATGCAGTTTTTGAAGGTTTATTCATTTCAGTCTTTTTAAATATAGAAATGTCAACATTAGTCACTTTTGAAGTTTAGTTTAAATGGTTGTTTTCATTGTCTTACAATATACAGAATTTTTATTATTTTTATTAAACTAAAATCACCAATTCATGAAAATTCATTCCTTAAAATAGGAATTTTTTTGTGATTTTTAAATTCTCAAAAAAAATAAATAAATAAATAAAATAAATAAAAAAAATTTAAATTTAAAAAATACAGTTTACATGATACAACACAAAAAGCCTTTAAATATGAAGTTTTGCAAGCAGAATGAGATATATTTTCTGTTAAATTTCAAGGATTTTTGGAACTTTTGAATGATACTAAGTGTTATTCAAAACTAATCTTCAAAGTTTTTTTTAAGAATTAACATTTTTTTTCCATTTACAATTACTTGTAAATTTTCTTGTAGCATTTGAAATATTCTTCACACACACACACACACACACACACACACACACACACTGAATTAAAATGAAACCTTTACAGATATCACTTTTTTTTTTTTTTTTTAGATCCAACCAGTTAGATTCTGTATTTTGAAAATAGTTAACAATAACACAAATCAAAGGTTAAAAGATTTTCTGCCCATTTTCTTGTATCATTTGATAAATAAAATAAATATGCCCAGATCATTTGGGCAATATTTGAAGATCCTGAAAATTATAAATATATATTTAATATATACTTAATAATCAAAATATTCTAAATGTTAACTAATTTTCAAATATTAATAAATCATCTTCATAACTTATTTTTTCACATTTATATTTTCAGTATAATGTCAGATTCTATTTCTTCCTAACATATTTACTTGTATAAAACAGTAAAATATGAAAGGATTGATGAAAGAAGGTTACATAATCTCTCTATGCATGTGTTTATTTATATAAATAAGAGATTTAAAAATCATTTACATAATATTTCTAAAATTCTTAAGTTAAATATCACTCCTTTTTTCCCAATAATCCTCTAAAAAAGGCTTTATAATTTGAATGAAATTTATATATCAAGGAAGATGAATTTAGGATAGTAAACTATAAGTCTTAAAAATATCTTTTCAATTTTATTGCTAATAAACTGGTATTATTAATAAGAAAGATCTTAAAGTTAAGAGAACATTTTCAAAATTCTGTCAAAAGTTTGTTTTTTTTAAATGAAAGTAAAAAAATGAATATCAATAATTATATAATAAAGTATATTTTATTAAATATTCAAAGATTTAGTTTAGAATTGTTAGGAAAAAAGTGAAGTTAATTCCTTAAGGAAAAGGTTGGTTTTGGCACCAACGTTTTATAACTTTTTAGACAGAAAGATCATTGGGAAAAAAAGGGGGGGCTAAATTGAGAAAAAAATAATTTCTATTTATACCATAAACAAAAAGCCAGTTTTAAATAATCACTTACAATGGTAAATGAATCTTGACATGTTTAATCATAAAAAAAAAACAGACCAAAAAATTTTAAAAATTAAAAATAAATTCATTTTTAGAAAGTTTTATGGAGATGTTAACTCCAATTTAATCTTTAAAAATGGAAAATTAATCTCTTCTTTTTCTGGGAAATTAATTCATTACATTTAACAACCATTATACACCTCTATATGTATGTGGAATATATATATATATACTTAATTTCTACTTAAAGTATTTATTTCATACTAGCAGAGACACCTGGCATTGCTCAGATTTAAAAGTTAAAAATAAATCTCTTATCTATATTTATATAGATTAATAAAAACTATTTCTATCTATTTGCTTTATTATCTTTTATTCTTTGTATATTCTTGTTTTTAGGTTATCTTTATTATTCTTGTTTGTAGTTTTTCTTTTACTTCTCTTATTTGTTTTTTATACTTATCCTTTATTAATTTTTATCTTTTAATCATTTTTTTAAAATTTAATATATCATTGATTTATATCCTTATATTATCATTTTATTTAGCTTTTCTTATGGAAAATGAGGAGTAAAGGGTTTTTAAATCATATCGGAAAAAATAGTGTGTGGGTTTTATTGAACTTTGGTCTCTGCTGGTCTCCACCAATTTTCCTTTATGAGAGGAGGTGCACTAAGTTGTACAAAAAAACATACAGAATCTCTTTCTATATATATATATATATATATATAATATATATAAAACAAATTTTAATTTAACATAAAAGCAAATGCCAACTCTTGTTAATACCTTTAAAAATATTTTCCAATATTAAATGCATAAAATAAAACATAACATTTTCTTTTCAATTTAAACAGGTTTCCATTTAAAGGGAAATTTCATTTAAATAAAAAGTTATGGATTGATCCTTATAAATTTTTAAATATTAAAACTATTTATATAAATATAAATGCACAAATCTATTTGCAAACCTTTTTTAGCATTGTATATCTATACTTTAATTTCTTTTTGGTGGATGAATGGGGTATAATGCTTCTTTTTTTTGGGGGGGGGGTGCATGTAATGACATTTGGGCAATCAAAAATATGAAACTAATTTTTCATTCATAAAATATAAAGAACATCTAAAATCAGTCTCAAGTAGTGTTTTTTTTGTTTTTGTCCTTTTCAACAAAATATTATTCTTCCATTCCAAGATGGTCTAATTCAAAAAGGTCCATTTTAGAATTTTACTTAGTAAAAACATTGGCAAATTCAAACAGTTTGAATTTACCAATCTTTTAATCCCAACTAGGTAACCACAATCTACATTCTTTGACTGAAAACCATTGGCCTAAAGTTTTCCCCAATATTCACAGAGATTGATGAATGCCAACAATAAGAGTAAATCAACAGGTTCTAATGAATCAATTCTAATTGAATATATTGAAGAAACAAAAAATGCCTTCAGGTTTTTTTTATGCCTTAATGAATAGGATCTATATTTCTACTTTTTATGATTTTAAATAAATTTGATCAATATTATTTGTTTGTTATGCCTTCTTAGCTATTTCCCTTTTTTTTTCTATTTTCTCACATCGACCTTAGAAAAAAAAAAAAAAAAAATTGCACAAAACATATACACTTAATAGAATATCCATATACAGATCAAATTCTTGAATTAACAGAATTCAATCTGTATGTATGTATATATGTAGATAGATAGATATATTGTAAAAGAATTTAAGTTGGCATTTCCAAAAGTGCCTACATACATTCTTTTACTTACAAATTATTTCTGAAATCATCCAAATAAATCTTTAAATGTTTTTTACATTATTGCTTTTATTTATTCATTTTTTTTAAAAATCTGATAAGGCAATTTGTTCCAAAAATCTATTTCTCTTTTAACAAGAAATTCAATTGGTTAATAAACTTAGTTTTTGAAATTTGTTGACAGTAAATTTCTAGTTAAAGGAAGAAATATTAAAAGAAATGAACACTTCTTTCCAATTTTATTAAAAAATTGAAAGTTTGAAGAGTAACTTCTAAGAATGTTTAAATAAGAAGAATTATAGAAGACTAATATTAACACTCCAATAAAGGATTTACAAATTTCTTTCCTCCTAAGTGTTTGAAATGGGGGGGGGGGGGGGGTAAAATGTTATTTAGCTTCAAATGCAATTTATTCAATGAAATTATTAGCCAAACCTAACTAAATTTTATGTGGGTTGCACAAAATTAAAGTTTAAAACAAGTTCTCCAATATTAAACTAAGAAATGTAACCCTAGTTAATTATATTTGGGATTTAAAGGATGAAAACATGAACACCAATCAATAAATGGGAAATCTTAAGAAAATCAAATATATGTAGAACCCTGAATGACAACTTTCTTTTTTTTTTTTAGCTTACAAGAAAAATTAGCAATAATTAGATTCCAGAAAAGAAAAACCCTTCTAAACAGCAGAAATGAATATCTGGGAAAGTATAGACACAGATTTACTAAATCAAATAATGTATGATTAAGATAAACCCCAGTAATCCATAAACAAAAAATCACCAACCACCATTTGAAATAAATTTTACCAAAAGATAAAAAATAACTACAAATTAGAGTATAAACTGAGAAAGAAGGAAAAGGTTGTAGATTAGGAAAGGGAGGGGGAAATGAGAAATAATAAAGTAAATATAAAGACAGAAGTAGACAGCAAGAAGAACTTAAAAAATAACACTAACTGACCCCCCCCAAAAAAAAAAAATAAAAAATCATAACAGTAATAAAAGACAGAAAAGTAATTCAAATAAAAGTGGCCCAAACCCACACACTTTTTTTTTACAGGCAAGTGTATATAATGTAGTAGCCCAACCAACAAGGTGTCTGGAACACCAAAACCTTGGTAGACTGATAAACATTTTACAAGTATATATACTGCAAAGTCTTGTCACACTGAAGAGCTGTGATATGGCAAAACTGTACTATATATATATATATATAATATATATATACAATACACACACACACACACACACACACCACACACAATAATAGTTCCTTTTACTTCAGTCTCTTTGGTATTATTTAAAAAATCTTAGATTTGTAGATAAACATAACAGCAACAACTTTGACCTTTTCAAAGAAAATGTTTTCATCAAATACTTAAGTTCATAATTAGATCAAGAAATAAATATTGATAAACACAAGGATGTTGAAATCAAGTTAAGAAAACTAAGAATAGACTTAATTTCTTTTGATCAAATGAAATGTGAGTGGATAAAAGAAATTTCAAATTTATCAATACACCTATAAAGATAAATTTGAAATTTCTTTATACACTCACATTTCATTTGATCAAAAGAAATTAAGTCTATTTATTTATAGAAACAAATAACAACAAAGTCACTGAAAGTAGGACTCAAAAGCCATTGACAATTATTTTGTTATTTTGAATAAAATCCTGTTCAACTTGTTTACCTCACACCACCACAAAGGAAAAAAAGGAAAAAGAAAAAAAAGAAAAAAAAAGAAAAAAAAAAAAGCCAAAATTCATATTGTCTGGTCATTGACAAATTCAATGTTAATGTATCACTAGGAAAAAAAAATGGAATTAACCGAAATTTTTCAGTGTTGATATATTAATGAGTAAAAAGAATATAATGCACCAGTTATTTTATTTGAAAACTAACATTGTTTCTGACAGTTAACTTTGAACCACGTATCTTTGAGGCATAACACAGATTTGCAAAACATACATGGTTCAAAGTTAACTGTCAGAAAAATGTAAGTTTTTAAATAAAATAACTGGTGCATCTTATATTTTATTCATTAATGTATCAACACTGAAAATTTCATTAAATTTGGTTAACTGCTTGATTTTGAGTATTTTTTTCTTTCGGCGGAGTGACATACGATGGTGGAATTTATGTCCGTTAAGTAGGATTTAATCAATTATGTTTTTGTCATTCTTTTAGTAGCTCAATGTAAGGCATTTTTTTCTTGCTATTGTATTATGAGACACAATTACTGGTCAACTTATCATGTTTGGTCTGTTTTTATATGACTAATTGACTTTTTTTTCTTTTAAATAAATTCCTAAGAGAGCTCAATGTATAATAACTAATAAATTAATTATATACAGAGCAATATTTCACTTCCAATAAGAAAAAAAAACTCAAACTGTCATTTGGCTATTATAAATTTATTAAAAAAAAAAAAAATCTTTTTAACTTAATTATTTTGCAAATTTTCTGAAAATTGTATTGAACAGCAACAAAAATCATAATACTATCATTGTTTACACATATCTCTAATTGTGGCTGATATTTCATAAATAAATAAATAATTTGTAACAAGGCTGAGTATTAGAGCATATCTAAGAAAACAGCAGAATAACGTTGGTTTGAGCAGGTATTTTAAAAACATCTTGAATCATTTGGAATATATTCCAATATTTATATTTGGAAAATAAAAGAAAGTGATATCCAAGAACGTCTTCAAAAAGAAAGATGATGGATTATCTATATAATCCATTCAAATATAAAAATGTCCAATTAATGTAACCATTTTTCTTTCATTATTCTAAATTGCAGCACTACTGTTTACAATAAATATACAAACATTACAAATACTCAACAAAATAAGAGGCAGTCGTTTCACAGTGTATTGATTTATACAATATACAGCTGGAGTCTTCAAATATTATGCCTTACAAAGTGATACACTTTGCACACTTTAACCAATTCATAAAAATTATAAATCTAGACATAGAAATCACTCATCTCAAAGTTCTTTTGCTGAAAAATGTCTAAATTTAGAGACCATTTTAAGTTCCTTTAATTTACACCTGTCTTAATATGTCCATTACATCAAAAAAACAAGTCTACCATAAGCAGTATCTTTCATTTTAAATGTTTTCATAATAATAGTGATCAAAATATTTGCAAATTTATACTATTTAGTTTTATAAATTATTTTTGATATATTTTTAACAATTATTAATTTTGTAAAAAACTTATAAATGGAATCATGTTAAAGATGGTTAGAAATAATTTTATTAAACAACTGGAGAATCAAACTCTCAATATTTAAATAATAAAACACCAGAAAAATTCTGAATCCGAATTGTATAAAATTGCAAAATCTTTAATAATCAAATTTGCTTATTTTTTTTCTAAACTCTCTTGGAGCAGAAATTACTTTAGAAATTAAGAAACTTCTTGGCTGTAAAAGACATCTATATTCAAATATATTAAATCTTAGAATTATAAAATCATTTTTAACAAGGATTGATATTTTTTTTTAAAATTCAATGAAAGTAGAAGAAAAAGAAAAGTTGATAATGCAGATGAATTATTCTGGTAAAAAAATTAAAAAATGATGAAAAGTTTTCTGCAATAATATTTGGTGGCTTTGAAAAAGAGGAATTTTTTTTTTTAATTGATTAGATAGGCTTAAAAGAATTTAAATGATTACTTTAATACATATTTGTAATTTGTCAAATCAACATTTAAAAATGCTACTTTATATAAAAAACAGTAACAACTGAATTCATAGATACTAGCAGGACCCATGGAATTTCCACAAAACGAAACAAAAATAAAATGACTTCCACCTACTTAGAGATAGCAGATACGTTTACAAATTATCAATTTCTTCTTAAGAGTACTTCCTGTTCAGCATATATGCCCTGTTACCTAAATTTTGAACTCTCCCTTAACAAACGTAATTCTTTTTTTCCATCATTTTAATTCTACATTTTTAATGACACAAGACCATTTGGAAGTTTCATTTTTAAGAATGGATGGAATAAAATGGAAGAAAATAAATATTGATCGATTACAACACCTGATAATCAGAATTTAAAATAATAATAATATATGAAATTTATTGAGTCAGTGCTCAGGTGCAACCACACCTCCTCAAAGTCTCATGTCAAGTACACAGAATAATGTATTAGTGTCAGGAACATGAACAGTTTGCAGTAATAATATGCATGTATGTGTGCGCGTGTGTGCATATGTATGTGGAGAGTGACATCAGGTATAGTGTCGGCAGACTACAGGAAGCATGAGGCTTTGAAAGATTCAGTGTTTCGGCAGCCTACAAACAGATGTGGGCAGCTTATTTGATGTCTCCGAAATTCTGAGCGTGAAGAAATGTTTCCGAAAGTCACGTGAGCAGTGCTGTTTAAATTTTTTCATTTCATCTTGGATAATTTGAACAGTCTAATTTTAACCAGAGAGTTTGTAAGATGATAAGGATGGAAGATTTTAGGAACACCAGTATTAATATATAGATTGAGCTGGTAACTATATAAAGGTGTGTGAATTATACATAAACAAAACATGAATTTAGTAATGAAAAAAAAAAAAAAAAAAGTTGTAACATAAAAACTGAATATCAATGAAAAATAATTGTTTTTCTTGAAATTTTTTTGTAAGATCTACAACATTAAATATACATTTTTAAAATCATTAATATAGACTAAATACTTATATTATATTAATTAATTATATCTTAATGTGATTAAGAATTTGAAGTGTTTTCTTTATATTCTGCTTTGATAAGCTATAAAGAAAAAATGAGTTTTTATCAAATATGAACCTACTCAAACCAAGGGTTTACTTAATTCAAAAACATTTGTTAAATGTCGTAATACAAATCAAGCATAATTGTAATTTATGAATTGACGAACTAAAGAATTATAATTTAAAAAAAAAAAAAAAAAAAAAAAAAAAAAAGAGAATCAGGGCAAACTATAAAAAAATAAATTCTAACTTTCTAATAGAATTTTTTGTCCATTTTTTGACTATTTTTTCTTATGAAAAATCACATTGAAACTGCTACATTGAAGAAAAAATTCTTAAATGAATTCCACCCAATTCTATATAATTAAGAATGTCAAGAATTACAGAACAAAATATATTTTTTAATAAAAAATGCTTAGTATTACAAGTTTATCTATTTATTCAGGTTTAAATAAAATAAATTCCACTGAATAAATTCTGAATTCATCTAACAATAAAGAGATGATAAATAAAAGCAATAGGAAAAATGAATGAAGTTTAAGACAATCTTTTCATATATTCTTATAAGATCCATCCCATTTTATATTAAATCAGCCTCTTTCATAATGGTTTGATTTGCCTAAATAACATTTTTTGGAAAATCAAATTGTAGAGTAAAATAAATACTTAGTTTGTAAAATGTTGATATAAAATATATTAAAAACAAACAAAAGCATTCATTCATTCAGTTTCTATTATGTGCAAAAAGTTCCCAGCACTGAAAATTCAACAAGTTTCTACAAAGATGTTGAATAGAAAAAGAGTTTTAAAGTATCAATGTTTGCATTTCTTATCAAATAAAAAAAAATATACATTAATAGAATAGTTTTGCAAGTTTTATGAACTTGTAAATTTTATTATTACTAATTTCATTTTTATCATTAAAACCATTACAATCATTTATTTGGTAAAATGACAACAATTAAGATACACAGATTTCTTTAACTATCATTTCATAGACAATGTTTTCAGCTACTTAACCTTCAACTTTCTTCAGATTCTTGTTAGAAGTATATAAAAATGTCAAAAAGTTGACAAAATTCAAATAAATCAAAATGTAGAATAATGATAATTCTCATGTAAATTAATTTCTTTTTTAAATCTAGAATTTTATAAACTCTAAAATATATACACAAGTCAATATAGAATTAATATCTTTTAAATGATAATTAATTCTATAATTCTTAGAGAAATATCAAACCTATTTCCTTTTAACATTCAATCCTAAAATTTATTTATTATAATAAAGTTTTTATCATTATAAATTCTCAATGAGAGAGAATAAGGAAAAGTGGACGTCTTTTCACAAAATGACAAAAGTGGTGAACTAAGTTATCTTTTTATTAACTACAAATCTCACAAAAATAGAGAAAAAAAATGACACATTTGGATGTGCATTACAATGATTTGGTGATAAATGGATTTAACATAAACTAATTCAAAAATAGATGTTAAAATAAACAAAGATATTCTAAAGTCAGTTTACACCATGTGGCTAATACAGAGATAACTTTATTTTGTAACTAGAATGGAATAATTAGAGGAAAAAAAAATCTTCCATTCAAGAAAACTCTCTCATATTAAAAATAATAAGATCATTTTCATCAAAAAAATATCATAATGAAATAAGAAATATCAAAGAATGGACAAAAATTGTTCAAATTATATTTGAGTATTAAATTTTATAAAAATATTTTAACAAGACTCTCAACCAAAATTAAAATAAAGAAACAATTTTTGAAGCATGTTGTGAAACCTATAAATACTCAATGTTCATCTCTCAATTATAAGATTCCTTTACTGGGTTTTTTTCTTCTTTTCGCAGCAGAAAAGCAATAGCAGTAATAAATAAATAACTTGGTATCAGCTTAAATAGTAAGTGGAGGTGGTTAGTTGCTTTTGAAATTAACAAAATATTTGGAAAACTGAAGAGAAACAACTATTTCTGAAAATCATCTCAATATTTCATTTAAAAGAATAAAATTTAAATACCAAAGTTAATTTATTATTACTGCTATTTGCTTTTCTGCTGGAAAAGAAGAAAAAAACCCAGTAAAGGAATCTAATTGAGAGATGAACATTGAGTATTTTATAGGTTTCACACATGTTCAAAATTGTTTCTTTATTTAATTTTGGTTGAGAGTCTTGTTAAAATATTTTATAAAATTTAATACTCAATATATTGAACATTTTGTCCCATTCTTTGATATTTTCTTATTTCATTATGATATATTTGATGAAAATATCTTATTATTTTTAATATGAGAAGTTTCTGAATGGAAGATTATTTTTTTTCCTTCTAATTATTCCATCTAGATTACAAAATATAAAGTATCTCTGTATTAGCAACATGGTGTAAACTGACTTTTAGAATATCTTTGTTTATTTTAACATCTATTTTGAATTAGTTTATGTTAAACCATTTATCACCAAATCATGTAATGCACATCCAAATGTGTCATTTTTTTTTCTCATTTTGTGAGATTTGTAGTTAATAAAAAGATAACTTTAGTCACCACTTTTGTCATTTTGTGAAAGACGTCCACTTTCCTTATTCTCTCTCATTGAGAATTTAAATAATGAATAAAAAAACTTTATTATAATAAATAAATTTTAGGATTAATGTTTTTAAAAAGGAAATAGGTTGATATTTTCTCTAAGAATTAAGAATTAATTTATTCATTAAAAGATATAATTCTATATGACTTGTGTATATATTTTAGAGTTATAATAATTCTAAGATTTAAAAAAAGAAATTAATTTAATGAGGAATTATCATTATTCTACATTGATTTATTGAATTGTTGTCAACTTTGTTCAATTTTATATACTTCTAACAAGATCTGAAGAAAGTGAAAGGTTAAGTAGCTGAAACATTGTCTTAAAAGAATAAAGATAGTTAAAAGAAATCTGTGTATCTTAATTGTTGTCATTTACCAAATAAATGATTGTATATGGTTTTAATGATAAAAATGAAATTAGTAATAATAAAATTTACAAGTTCATAAAACTTGCAAAAATCTATTCTATTAATGTATATTTTTTTTAATTGATAAGAAATGCAAACATTGATACTTAAAACTCTTTCTATTCAACATCTTTGTAGAAACTTGTTGAATTTTCAGTGCTGGGAACTTTTGCACATAATAGAAACTGAATGAATGAATGCTTTTGTTGTTTTTTAATATATTTTATATCAACATTTTAACAAACTAAGTATTTATTTTACTCTACAATTTTGATTTTCCAAAATGTTATTTAGGCAAATCAAACCATTATGAAAGAGGCTGATTTAAATATAAAAATGGGAATGATCTATAAGAATATATGAAAAAGATTGTCTTAAACTTCATATCATTTTCCTATTGCTTTTATTTATCATCTCTTTATTGTTGATGAATTCAGAATTTATCAGTGGCAATTTATTTTATTTAAACCTGAATAAATAGATAAACTTGTAATACTAAGCATTTTTTTTTTTATTAAAAAAAAATATATTATTCTGTTGTAATTCTGACATATTCTAATTATATAGAATTGGTGGAATTCATTTAAGAATTTTCTTCAATGTAGCAGTTTCAATGATGATTTCATAAGAAAATATAGTCAAAAAAAATGGACAAAAATTCTATTGAAAGTTAGAATTTATTTTTTTAGTTTGCCCTGATTCTCTTCTTTTTTTTTTTTTTTTTTTTTTTTTTTTTTTTTTTAAATATTAATTTTTCTTTTAGTTCTTGTCAATTCATAAATTACAATTATGCTTGATTGTATTACACATTTAACAAATGTTTTTGAATTAAGTAAACCCTTGGTTTAGTAGGGTTTCATTATTTGATAAAAACTCATTTTTTCTTTCTATAGCTTATCAAGCAGAATATAAAGAAAACACTTCAAATCTTAATCACATTAAGTATAAATATAATATAATATAATATAGATATTTAGTTATATTTAATGATTTAAAAAAATGTATATTTAATGTTGGTAGATCTTACAAAAAAATTTCAAGAAACAATTATTTTTCATTGATATTCAGTTTTTAAATGTTACAACTTTTTTTTATTTTTTTTTTTTTTTTTTTTTCATTACTAATCATGTTTTGTTTATGTATAAATTCCACACACCTGTTATATAGTTAACCAGCTCAATCTATATATTAATACTGGTGTTCTAAATCTTCCATCCATTTATCATCTTACAAAAATCTCTGTAAAAAAAGACTGTTCAATTATCCAAGATGAAAATGAAAAAATTTAACAGCACTGCTCACGTGACTTTCGGAAACATTTCTTTCACGCTCAGAATTTCGGAGACATTCAATAAGCTTGCCCACATCTGTTGTAGGCTGCCGAAACACTGAATCTTTCAAAGCCTCCATGCTTCCTGTAGTCTGCCGACACTATACCTGAGTCACTCTCCACATACATATGCACACACGCGCACACAATACAGCATATTATTACTGGCAAACTGGTTCATGTTCCTACACTAATACATTATTCTGTGTACTTGACATGAGACTTTGAGGAGGTGTGGGCACCTGAGCACTGTACTCAATAATTTCATTATTATTATTACTTTAAATTCTGATTTATCGGTGTTGCTTATCGATCAATATTTATTTCTTCCCATTTATTCATCCAATTCTAAAATGAACTTTCCAAAAATGGGTCTTGTGTCACTTAAATGCCAAATGTAGAATTAAATGAATGGAAAAAAGATTTACGTTGTTAAGGAGAGTCAAAATTTAGGTAACAGGCATATATGCTGAACAGGGAAGTACTTCTTAAGAAGAAATGATATTGTAAAACGTATCGCTATCTCTAAGTAGGTGGAAGTCATTTGATTTTTGTTCGTTTTGTGGAAATTCCATGGGTTCCTGCTAGTATCTATGAATTCAGTTGTTACTGTTTTTATAATAAAAAGTAGCATTTTTTAAATGTTGATTGATCAATTAACAAATATGTATTAAAGTAATCATTTTTAAATTCTTTTTAAGCCTATCTAATCAATTAAAAAAAAAAATCCTTTTTCAAAAGCCACCAAATATTATTGCAGAAAACTTCAATCATTTTTTTATTTTTTTACCCAGAATAATTCATCTGCATTATCAACTTTCTTTTTCTTCTACTTTCATTGAATTTTTAAAAAATTATCAATCCTTGAAAAATGATTTATAATCTAAGATTTTAATTATATGAATATAGATGTCTTTTACAGCCAAGAAGTTTATTTAATTTTCTAAAGTAATTTCTGCTCCAAGAGAGTTTAGAAAAAAAGTAAGCAAATTTGATTATTAAAGATTTGACAATTTTATACAATTCGGATTCAGAAATTTCTGGGTGTTTTATTATTAAAATATTGAGAAGTTTGATTCTTCCAGTTGTTTAATAAATTATTCTAACCTCTTAACATGATTCATTTATAAGTTTTTACAAAAATTAATAATTGTTAAATAATATCAAAGATCAAAAATAATTATATAACTAAATAGTATAAATTTGCAAATATTTGATCACTATTATATGAAAACATTTTAAAATGAAAGATACTGCTTATGGTAGACTTGTTTTTTTGATGTAATGGACATATTTAAAGAGCAGGTGTAAATTAAAAGAACTTAAAATGGTCTCTAAATTTAGACATTTTTCAGCAAAAGAACTTTGAGATGAGGTGATTTTCTATGTCTAGATTTATAATTTTATGAATTGGTTAAAGTGTGCAAAGTGTATCACTTTGTAAGGCATAATATTTGAAGACTCCAGCTGTATATTGTATAAATCAATACACTGTGAACGACTGCCTCTTATTTTGTTGAGTATTTGTAATGTTTGTAAATTTATTGTAAACAGTAGTGCTGCAATTTAGAATAAATGAAAAATGGTTACATTAATTGGAAATTTTTTATATTGAATGGATTATATAGATAACATCCATCATCTTTCTTTTTGAAAGACATTCTGGATATCACTTTCTTATTTTCCAAAATATAAAATATTGGAATATATTCGAAATGATTCAGATGTTTTTAAAATACCTGCTCAAACCAACGTTATTCTGCTGTTTTCCTTAGATATGCTCTAATACTCAGCCTTGTTACAAATTATTTATTTATTTATGAAATATCAGCCACAATTAGAGATATGTGTAAACAATGATAGTATTATGATTTTGTTGCTGTTCAATACAATTTTCAGAAAATTTGCAAAATAGTTAAGTTTAAAAGATTTTTTTTTTTTTAAATAAATTTATAATAGCCAAATGACAGTTTGAGTTTTTTTTTTTCTATTGAAAGTGTAAATATTGCTCTGTAATATAATTAATTTATTAGTTATTATACGTTGAGCTCTCTTAGGAATTTATTAAAAAGAAAAGAAAAGTCAATTAGTCATATAAAAACAGACCAAACATGATAAGTTGACCAGTAATTGTGTCTCATAATACAATAGCAAGAAAAAAAATGCCTTACATTGAGCTACTAAAAGAATGACAAAAACATAATTTGATTAAATCCTACTTAACGGACATAAATTCCACCATCGTATGTCACTCCGCCGAAAGAAAAAAAATACTCAAAATCAAGCAGTTAACCAAATTTAATGAAATTTTCAGTGTTGATACATTAATGAATAAAATATAAGATGCACCAGTTATTTTATTTAAAAACTTACATTTTTTTCTGACAGTTAACTTTGAACCATGTATGTTTGCAAATCTGTGTTATGCCTCAAAGATACGTGGTTCAAAGTTAACTGTCAGAAACAATGTTAGTTTTCAAATAAAATAACTGGTGCATTATATCTTTTACTCATTAATATATCAACACTGAAAATTTTCATTAAATTTGGTTAATTCCATTTTTTTTTTTTCTTTCGGCGGGTGATAAATATACGATGGTGGAATTATGTGTGTTAAGTAGGAGATTTTACCCATAATTTATCTTTCATAGTACAATAGAATGAAAACAATAAAGGACTTATAATTATGATAGTTTACAAAACAGCCATTACACAATCCAACACTAAGGGGGGGGGCTCCTAGTGATACATTAACATTGAATTGGTCAATGACCAGACAATATGAATTTGGGCTTTTTTTTTTTTTTTTTTCTTTTTTTTTTCTTTTTTTTTTCTTTTTCCTTTTTTTCCTTTGTGGTGGTGTGAGGTAAAACAGTTGAACAGGATTTTTTTCAAAAAATAACAAAAGTAATTGTCAATGGCTTTTGAGTCCTACTTTCAGTGACTTTGTTGTTATTTGTTTCTAAAAATAAATAGACTTAATCTTTTGATCAAATGAAATGTGAGTGTATAAAGAAATTTCAAATTTATCTTTATAGGTGTATTGATAAATTTGAAATTTCTTATCCACTCACATTTCATTTGATCAAAAGAAAATTAAGTCTATTCTTTAGTTTCTTAACTTGATTCTCAACATCCTTGTGTTTAAATATTTATTTCTTGATCTAATTATGAACTAAGTATTTGATGAAAACATTTTCTTTGAAAAGGTCAAAGTTGTTGCTGTTATGTTTATTCTACAAATCTAAGATTTTATTAAATAATACCAAAGAGACTGAAGTAAAAGGAAACCTATTAGAATTGTGTGTGTGTGTGTGTGTGTGTGTGGTGTGTATATATATATATATATATATATATATATATATATATTATATAATATATATATATATATATATACAGTACAGTTTTGCCATATCACAGCTCTTCAGTGTGACAAGACTTTGCAGTATATATACTTGTAGCAAAATGTTATCAGTCTACCAAGGTTTGGTGTTCCAGACACCTTGTGGTTGGGCTACTACATTATATACACTTGCCTGTAAAAAAGAAAGTGTGTGGTTTGGGCCACTTTTATTTGAATTACTTTTTCTGTCTTTTATTACTGTTTATGAATTTTTTTATTTTTTTTTTTGTGGGGGGGGTCAGTTAGTGTTATTCCTTTTAAGTTCTTCTTGCTGTCTACTTCTGTCTTTATATTTACTTTTATTATTTCTCATTTCCCCTCCCTTTCCTAATCTACAACCTTTTTCCTTCTTTCTCAGTTTATACTTCTAATTTGTAGTTATCTTTTTTATCTTTTGGTAAAATATTTATTTCAAATGGTGGTTTGGTGATTTTTTTGTTATGGATTACTGGGTTATTCTTAATCATACATTATTGATTTAGTAAATCTGTGTCTATACTTTCCCAGAGATTCATTTCTGCTGTTAGAAGGTTTTTCTTTTCTGGAATCTAATTATTGCTAATTTTTCTTGTAAGCTAAAAAAAAAAGAAAGTTGTCATTCAGGGTTCTACATATATTTGATTTTCTTAAGATTTCCCATTATTGATTGGTGTCATGTTTTCATCCTTTAAATCCCAAAATATAATTAACTAGGGTTACATTTCTTAGTTTAATATTGGAGAACTTGTTTTAAACTTTAATTTTGTGCAACCCACATAAAATTTAGTTAGGTTTGGCTAATAATTTCATTGAATAAATTGCATTTGAAGCTAAATAACATTTTAAACCCCCCCCCCCCCCCCCCATTTCAAACACTTAGGAGGAAAGAAATTGTAAATCCTTTTATTGGAGTGTTAATATTAGTCTTCTATAAATTCTTCTTATTTAAACATTCTTAGAAGTTACTCTTCAAACTTCAATTTTTTAAATAAAATTGGAAAGAAGTGTTCATTTCTTTTAATATTCTTCCTTTAACTAGAAATTTACTGTCAACAAATTTCAAAACTAAGTTTATTAACCAATTGAATTTCTTGTTAAAAGAGAAATAGATTTTTGGAACAAATTGCCTTATCAGATTTAAAAAAATGAATAAATAAAAAAGCAATAATGTAAAAAATTTAAAAGATATTTGGATGATTTCAGAAATAATTTGTAAGTAAAAGAATGTATGTAGGCACTTTTGGAAATGCCAACTTAAATTCTTTTACAATATATCTATCTATCTACATATATACATACATACATACAGATTGAATTCTGTTAATTCAAGAATTTGATCTGTATTGGATATTCTATTAAGTGTATATGTTTTTGTGCAATTTTTTTTTTTTTTTTCTCTAAGGTCGATGTGAGAAAATAGAAAAAAAAAGGGAAATAGCTAAGAAGCATAACAAACAAATAATATTGATCAAATTTATTTAAAATCATAAAAAGTAGAAATATAGATCCTATTCATTAAGGCATAAAAAAAACCTGAAGGCATTTTTTGTTTCTTCAATATATTCAATTAGAATTGATTCATTAGAACTGTTGATTTACTCTTATTGTTGGCATTCATCAATCTCTGTGAATATTGGGGAAAACTTTAGGCCAATGGTTTTCAGTCAAAGAATGTAGATTGTGGTTACCTAGTTGGGATTAAAAGATTGGTAAATTCAAACTGTTTGAATTTGCCAATGTTTTTACTAAGTAAAATTCTAAAATGGACCTTTTTGAATTAGACCATCTTGGAATGGAAGAATAATATTTTGTTGAAAAGGACAAAAACAAAAAAACACTACTTGAGACTGATTTTAGATGTTCTTTATATTTGATGAATGAAAAATTAGTTTCATATTTTTGATTGCCCCAAAATGTCATTACATGCACCCCCCCCCCCAAAAAAAGAAGCATTATACCCCATTCATCCACCCAAAAGAAATTAAAGTATAGATATACAATGCTAAAAAGGTTTGCAAATAGATATGTGCATTTATATTTATATAAATAGTTTTAATATTTAAAAATTTATAAGGATCAATCCATAACTTTTTATTAAAATGAAATTTCCCTTTAAATGGAAACCTGTTTAAATTGAAAAGAAAATGTTATGTTTTATTTATGCATTTAATATTGGAAAATATTTTAAAGGTATTAACAAGAGTTGGCATTTGCTTTTATGTTAAATTAAAAATTTGTTTTATATAATATAATATATATATATATATATATATATATATATAAGAAAGATTCTGTATGTTTTTTGTACAACTGAGTGCACCTCCTCTCATAAAGGAAAATTGGTGGAGACCAGCAGAGACCAAAGTTCAATAAAACCACACACTATTCTTTTCCGATATGATTTAAAAACCCTTTACTCCTCATTTTCCATAAGAAAAGCTAAATAAAATGATAATAAAGGATATAAATCAATGATATATTAAATTTAAAAAAATGATTAAAAAGATAAAAATTAATAAAGGATAAGTATAAAAAAAATAAGAGAAGTAAAAGAAAAACTACAAACAAGAATAATAAAGATAACCTAAAAACAAGAATATACAAAGAATAAAAAGATAATAAAGCAAATAGATAGAAATATTTTTATTAATCTATATAATATTAGATAAGAGATTTATTTTTAACTTTTAAATCTGAGCAATGCCAGGTGTCTCTGCTAGTATGAAATAAATACTTTAAGTAGAAATTAAGTATATATATATATATTCCACATACATATAGAGGTGTATAATGGTTGTTAAATGTAATGAATTAATTTCCCAGAAAAAGAAGAGATTAATTTTCCATTACTTTTTAAAGATTAAATTGGAGTTAACATCTCCATAAAACTTTCTAAAAATGAATTTATTTTTAATTTTTAAAATTTTTTGGTCTTTGTTTTTTTTTTATGATTAAACATGTCAAGATTCATTTACCATTGTAAGTGATTATTTAAAACTGGCTTTTTGTTTATGGTATAAATAGAAATTATTTTTTTCTCAATTTAGCCCCCTTTTTTTTTCTTCTTTTTCTTTTTTTTTCAATGATCTTTCTGTCTAAAAATTATAAAACGTTGGGCCAAAACCAACTTTTTCATTAAGGAATTAACTTCACTTTTTTCCTAACAATTCTAAACTAAATCTTTGAATATTTAATAAAATATACTTTATGATATAATTATTGATATTAATTTTTTACTCTTATTAGTAAAATGATTTAAAAAACAAAAAAAAACAACTTTTGACAGAATTTTGAAAATGTTCTCTTAACTTTAAGATCTTTCTTATTAATAATACCAGTTTATTAGCAATAAAATTGAAAAGATATTTTTAAGACTTATAGTTTACTATCCTAAATTCATCTTCCTTGATATATAAATTTCATTCAAATTATAAAGCCTTTTTTAGAGGATTATTGGGAAAAAAAAGGAGTGATATTTAACTTAAGAATTTTAGAAATATTATGTAAAATGATTTTTAAATCTCTTATTTATATAAATAAACACATGCATAGAGAGATTATGTAACCTTCTTTCATCAATCATTTCATATTTTACTGTTTTATACAAGTAAATATGTTAGGAAGAATGGAATCTGACATTATACTGAAAAATATAAATGTGAAAAATAAAATTATGAAGATGATTTATTAATATTTGAAAATTAGTTAACATTTAGAATGTTTTGATTATTAAGTATATATTAAATATATATATTTATAATTTTCAGGATCTTCAAAATATTGCCCAAATGATCTGGGCATATTTATTTTATTTATCAAATGATACAAGAAAATGGCAGAAAATCTTTTAACCTTTGATTTGTGTTATTGTTAACTATTTTCAAAATACAGAATCTAACTGTTGGATCTTAAAAAAAAAGAAAAAAGAAGTGATATCTGTAAAGGTTTCATTTTAATTCAGTGTGTGTGTGTGTGTGTGTGTGTGTGTGTGTGTGTGAAGAATATTTCAAATGCTACAAAGAAATTTACAAGTAATTGTAAATGGAAAAAAAATGTTAATTCTTAAAAAAAAAACTTTGAAGATTAGTTTTGAATAACACTTAAGTATCATTCAAAAGTTCAAAAATCCTTGAAATTTAACAGAAAATATATCTCATTCTGCTTGCAAACTTCAATATTTAAAGGCTTTTTGTGTTGTATCATGTAAACTGTATTTTTTAAATTTAAATTTTTTTTTATTTATTTTATTTATTTATTTATTTTATTTTTTGAGAATTTAAAATCACAAAAAAATTCCTATTTAAGGAATAATTTCATGAATTGGTGATTTTAGTTTAATAAAAATAATAAAAATTCTGTATATTGTAAGACAATGAAAACAACCATTTAAACTAAACTTCAAAAAAGTGACTAATGTTGACATTTCTATATTTAAAAAGACTGAAATGAATAAACCTTCCAAAAAACTGCATCGTGATTTGGGATTTTTATTCTACTATTAATTTGAAACTTCAAATTTAAAGATTTTACACCCCACATTTTTATTGTATAAAACAAACCTGGTTAAAATATTTGCTATTTTACTATTCATTGAAAGTCAGATTTTTAAATCATTATTTCTATTATTTATTTATTTATTCACTGCAAAATTGTCTAACATGAATATAACCACACAATTTCTATCTATTATGAAAATTAACTATCACTAACATTAAGTTTTGTATAAATAAATGACCTGATAGACCTATCTTAAAATATGACAATAGACAATCATCCACTTATTAATTGGCATCTTAAGATGCTGCATGAATTCCCAAACCTAAACAAGTGCGTAAAAGTTTTAAGATTTCTAAAGTTTTATTTTACTCTTAATTTATTTTCAAAATTGGCAAGGAATTAGATTTTAAATTTGATTTATTATTTCAGTATCTCTTAAATTATTTCTTATAAAAAAAATATATTTTTGTATCCTAGCATCTTTGTAGTAATGGTAAATATTGCTTTTCAGATGTGAAAAAGTTCTTTGTTTTGAATCTGTTTTGTTTGTCCCTTTCAACAGGGACTAGATTACACTTACAGAGGGGTAAGAAAGGGTGTTTGGGTATGACCTCCTAAAACTGCATCTGATGGTGAGGCTCCAAAGCTGGGGAGTGTAGAGTACCCCCGTCATTGCTATTATCTCACTCACCCTCTGACTAGGAGTGGTAGTACCTGTTAATGGTCTCATCTTTGGGTCAAATAATTTGTTTAAAAATCATTTTGTATTTCAATAGGATCGTGGGGTGGGGCACTCTTTAAACTACTACCTAAAAAATGTGAATGTACAATGAATGTGATTGCTAACATCAAGGCATAAAAATAACCCTAGATGGGTTGACATGCCATTAAAATCAATCATTAACCTATTTTTAGTCTAGGTTGAAAGCATGGTAAGGGTTTCATTTTAATTCACTGGGTGTGACCGACCCAAGCCTTTTAGACCCGCCCCCCCCTTTCTTTTTTTTTTTAATGAAGTTCTGATTGGAGAACAAGAATAGTTTTGGTTGTTTTACCGAAACCATAAAGTCTAAAAAAGCTTTGGGTTACTCTTACCATCATTTCAACTTGAACTATTTATTCCACCTTTAAAAAACAAACAAAAAAAAAACTTCTTTTCGTTAAATTTATCTGTTCAAGTGATTGTGTAAGGAAAGTAAAAGAAAATTTCTACTTAATTAACGAGAGAATGAAAGAGAATCTCCCTAATTGTAATGAATGAGGTCTTCACTGTCTACTTAGCAACATACAACAGAGTTTGAAAAAAGATTGAAGTCATTTGAAAATCAATAGAAAGTCTTATTCTTTCTCTTTTTTAATATTAAAGCCCAATATATATTTTTTGTTTTTATTTAAAATGTCTAGGCTAAATATTTTCTTTCTTTTGAGCCATATTATAACATTGAACAATATAATGTTGTCCCTAAAATCCTCCCTCCTCATCACACTGACATAGTTCTCTGTGTTCTCAAGACAATACTCTAAATGCTGGTTTTTTTTTTCCTACCTTTTTTCTAAAAGTACATCTGACACTTTGTCTTAACCACTGGAAAATTTCTTGTGGAATGTAACGTCTATCCTGACTTTATTTTTACTTTTAATGCAACTTAGTTTAGTCCATACACATTTTCCCAATGTAAATATAAATGTTTAAATTAAACACAAAACAAAAATGCTATGATTTTAGTGAATTGAAAGAATGAAGGAAAATTGGTGATGAGCAAGACCAAAATTCAATAAAATTCCCAGCCTATTTTTGTTTGAAGGTGGTTTAAAATACTCTTTACGTTCTTCATTTTCTTTAAGAAAAGCAAGAAAAAATATATAATAAATGAATATATTTAAAATTATTTAAGAAATATATTGATTTAAAAAAAAGATAAAACAAATTATTAAAGATAAAAACATAAAAAGCAAATAAAAGACAAAAAGAGCAGCAAAGCTGAACCTTGAAAAAATCAAGAATAGAACTAAACTATAAAAAAAGTAATAAAACAATATATAGAAATAAGATTATTCATTATAGATATAGATTTATTTTTAACTTACACCACACACACACACACTACACACCACACACGAACACCTCTGATGATAACGTCATTATGCATGTACACACCACACACACATTAAACTCTTTGCAGTCTGAATATTTATTTTTCATTGTAAAAAATGTATATCTGAAAAAAAGGACCTAAAAACATAAGAGAATACATGAGGTTTTTTTTAAAATACTTATGCAACATGTCTGAAATGATAAGAAAATATATCAAATATCAATTTAAATTAGTAAACTAGGTCAACAAAAACATAATTCACTGTTAAAAGATCTGCAACAAATGGCCTGTTGAGGGTTAAAGTGATTTTCATCATCATAAGGCCAATGTGAGAATCTTGTAGAAATTTCCAAAATTTTTCTAATTTTATATTCACTCATTTTCAATGGTGTCTTGCTGTGTGTGTGTGTGTGGGGGGGGGGGTTTAGAAATTAGACCTTTTGATGAGTTTTTTGTTTTTAATATAAAATAATATATTTTGAATAATATAAAAATGGCTATGAATGAACATGTTTGAGTGAAAACCTATGAAATTTGACTTTTTGTTTCATTTGAAATATGATAAAATCATTTCATTTTTAAGCAAGGATTTCTTACTTTTTTTTTTTTTTTTTTTTTTTTATTTTGTGTGGTGTGTAATTGTTTAAGTTACTTCAAACAGTTGTATTATAAAATAAGTTTTTAACAAAGAGAGGATTGATAGTGAAAGTAGAAATTGATAAGTATTGGGTCTGACTGATAAAAATAACTTCACTCTCAATTTGATGTTTATATTTGTTATTTTCAAAAAAGATACCAATTAATTTTATCGCACTTTTAAAGCAACTATTTAATTTGCTAGTTTTGCCATGAAATTAACATTATTTAGCCAAAAAACTTAATTTGGAAAATCCTTTTTCTAAGGTTAGCCTCTATACAAGGGGCAGAAGAAAACTGTCACCTACCCTCCTATATCATATTCATTATTTTTTGCCTAAGTATGTTTACAATTAAATACAAATGCCTGTGTCACACTTAGAAATCTTTTATTTATTCATTTTTTTTTTTTTTATTTTTTTTTTTTAGCAAAATGGTCAACTTGTTGCTTGGTATCTCCAGAGATAAACAAGAATAAAGTCCATTATGTCACCACACACACACACAACACATTTATATTTATCACAAAATTTTCTTAAGATTTTAATTTTTGAAATTTTTTTTTATTTAAAAAAAAGATAATCTTTAGGGTTTTAATATAAACAAGGATAATGGGTTTGATAAATGTAACAAAAATATATTGAATATACGTCGTACCTTGATTACGACTGACCCAACTTATGAGTTTTGCAAGTTACAAGCTGTCACTCAGTCAATTTCTCTTTTAATTTTTTATTTTTTTTTGTTTGAGAGATAAAATTTGAGATACAAGCAAGCTTCAGATATGTTTATGTTAATAGGTTCACAAAAAACTTAAGTTTCCAAAATTATTATGCAAAGTAAAATATTATTTATAAAAAAAATAAAACATTAAAAAAATTACAGCATAATTCATTACATTCTATTTTATGTTTTTTATATCAATACAGTGCTTTTTTAATTTTATTTTTAAATTTTGAACAAGGGTGTTAGGGGGTCGGGCCCGGGCCCCGGAATGGATTGAAGGAACAATTTGGTTTATTTCAAATGAGGAAAATTGATTTGATAGATGAGAAAATTGAGTTTAACAAGTGGAATGAATAAAATCTGTCAAGGTACGGACTATATATATATACATAATCACAAATCTTGTTTCAAAGGAAATAAAATTTCCATGTTTCTTTGGTTTTTGTTTATTTTCTTAGAATTTTGATTTGAAAGAATTATATTGCCAATTTTTTGCTGTATGAAACAGAAACTAAGAAAAAAACATTTGCTTTAAATTAAGTCAACATTTATGAATAGTTTTCTTTTGTTTCAATATGAGTTTTTTTTTTCTTCTCTTTTATGGCATCAAGTTTCAGCTGTCTGTTTCCAATTACTAAAAACCTTCATCAATAAATGTTTCCTCTGTATATTTTATTATAATGGAGATTGGGATTTTTTTTCTGTTCTGTAACTAGAAACTATATTACTACTCAGTCACAAATTCCCTAGTAATTTACTCACATTCTCCTATATGTTATTTTATCTAAAGCCTCATAATTATTAAGATTGTTTACATTATTAATTACTGTTGACCATATGTAATACAAATAGACATGGCAATTTTATTTATTAATATACAAATAAAATACGGTTTACAGTGTGAACATGTGAAGTTAATTGCATATTGGATATTAAAAATTGATTTTAATAAAATATTGCGAGTATATTGATATTTAATTGTTTAGTTTTATCTTAATGAATATGATTAAAAAATGCTCTAGGATAAATCTTAAAAGAAAATCCCTACAAAGAAGAAATAACTGTCAATTTTATTCTTTACTTCCTATTTAACTAAATAGTTATATAGGAAAGATTTAAATACTTACACTCGGTGGTTGCATATATTGCTAGTTTTAAAAAATATATTTGCTTACCGCCCTTATATATATTATATATATAGATAATATATATATATAATTAGTATATATATATATATATATAAGTTCTTTTATTTTTTAAAAAAGAAAAAGCGTAAAGGCAGGAAATAATGTTGGTTAACAATTGTTTTCCCTTCCCCTGGAAGACTTTATTTTATTTAATATTTTTTTTTCCTTTTGTGTCCATATTGAACCAAATTCCTGTTCTTTCTCTGTTTTTATAGTTAGGTCAATTAAGTCTCGAATCAAGATTAACCCAAATTTATCAAAGGAATATACAATTATATTATATAATATATATATATATATATATATATATATAATATATGTTATATATGTATTTTCTATTTATATAACGCGTATTGTTGCTACTGTGTACAGCATGACTATGTTTTGATTTGTTTTAATGTGATTAGTTAGTTTTTAAAGCAACTAAATGCAAGCAAGCGAAAATGAAGAGTGATTTATATGGAAGCTTAAAACAATGCTAGATAATCCTTGATAGATGAAGCCAAAAACAACAATCAGCCTTGCTGAATATGAATATTGAAAGTAATAAATATCTCCATTTATCATACATAAAAATAATCAAATACTATTGCATTTTAGCATTATTTGGCTACCATAGCGAGTGTTTCCTTTTTGTATTGTATAGAGACTTTTCTATATTATTGATTGCTTTAACTGACATCTTTTTCCACATGAAGAAGAATATCGTTTTCCTAAAATAGACTAGATTTTTATTCAATACATACAGGAAACATGGAGCACGGTTTCTTCAATGCTTTTTTATTCGACTATCCACTTGCATTTGTAAAAGGAATAACAATTTTCTGTGTTTAAACCTTTTTTTTCTGATTATTTCAGTTACCTTTTCAATGTCGCTGTACTTAAATGCACACCTAATAATGATTTTAGAATATGAATTTACAAAAATTCATAAGCTTAAATCCTTATATGTAATGACAGAGCGCG
>CM042146.1:126494910-126709616 GCA_023376005.1 Doryteuthis pealeii
AACTCCAATTTAATCTTTAAAATGTGAAAATTAATCTCTTCTTTTTCTGGAAATTAATTCATTACATTTAACAACCATTATACACCTCTATATGTATGTGGAATATATATTATAATATATATATATATATATATATATATATATATATATTATATATTTCTACTTAAAGTATTTATTTCATACTAGCAGAGACACCTGGCATTGCTCAGATTTAAAAGTTAAAAATAAATCTCTTATCTATATTTATATAGATTAATAAAAACTATTTCTATCTATTTGCTTTATTATCTTTTATTCTTTGTATATTCTTGTTTTAGTTATCTTTATTATTCTTGTTTTGTAGTTTTTTCTTTTACTTCTCTTATTTGTTTTTTATACTTATCCTTTATTAATTTTTATCTTTTAATCATTTTTTTAAATTTAATATATCATTGATTTATATCCTTATATTATCATTTTTTTATTTAGCTTTTTCTATGGAAAATGAGGAGTAAAGGGTTTTTAAATCCTATTGGAAAAAATAGTGTGTGGGTTTTATTGAACTTTGGTCTCTGCTGGTCTCCACCAATTTTCCTTTATGAGAGGAGGTGCACTAAGTTGTACAAAAAAACATACAGACTCTTTCTTTTATATATATATAACAAATTTTTAATTTAACATGAAAGCAAATGCCAACTCTTGTTAATACCTTTAAAATATTTTCCAATATTAAATGCATAAATAAAACATAACATTTTCTTTTCAATTTAAACAGGTTTCCATTTAAAGGGAAATTTCAGTTTAATAAAAAGTTATGGATTGATCCTTACAAATTTTTAAATATTAAAACTATTTATATAAATATAAATGCACAATCTATTTGCAAACCTTTTTAGCATTGTATATTATACAATAATTTCTTTTGGTTGATGAATGGGGTATAATGCTTCTTTTTTTTTTTGGGGGGGGGGGTTTGCATGTAATGACATTTGGGGCAAATCAAAATATGAAACTAATTCTTCATTCATAAAATATAAAGAACATCTAAAATCAGTCTCAAGTAGTGTTTTTTTTGTTTTTGTCCTTTTCAACAAAATATTATTCTTCCATTCCAAGATGGTCTAATTCAAAAAAGGTCCATTTAGAAATTTTACTTTGTAAAAAGATGGCAAAATTCCAACAGTTTGAATTTACAATCTTTTAATCCCAACTAGGTAACCACAATCTACATTCTTTGACTGAAACCATTGGCCTAAAGTTTTCCCCAATATTCACAGAGATTGATGAATGCCAACAATAAGAGTAAATCAACAGGTTCTAATGAATCAATTCTAATTGAATATATTGAAGAAGAAACAAAAAATGCCTTCAGGTTTTTTTTATGCCTTAATGAATAGGATGTATATTTCCACTTTTTATGATTTTAAATAAATTTGATCATTGATTATTTGTTTGTTATGCCTTCTTAGCTATTTCCCTTTTTTTTTCTAATTTTCTCACATCGACCTTAGAAAAAAAAAAAAAAAAAAAAAATGCACAAAACATATACACTTAATAGAATATCCTATACAGATCAAATTCTTGAATTAACAGAATTCAATCTGTATGTATGTAGATAGATATATTGTAAAAGAATTTAAGTTGCATTTCCCAAAAGTGCCTACATACATTCTTTTACTTACAAATTATTTCTGAAATCATCCAAATAAATCTTTAAATGTTTTTTACATTATTGCTTTTATTTATTCATTTTTTTAAAAATCTGATAAGGCAATTTGTTCCAAAAATCTATTTCTCTTTTAACAAGAAATTCAATTGGTTAATAAACTTAGTTTTTGAAATTTGTTGACAGTAAATTTCTAGTTAAAGGAAGAAATATTAAAAGAAATGAACACTTCTTTCCAATTTTATTAAAAAATTGAAAGTTTGAAGAGTAACTTCTAAGAATGTTTAAATAAGAAGAATTATAGAAGACTAATATTAACACTCCAATAAAGGGATTTACAATTTCTTTCCTCCTAAGTGTTTGAAATGGGGGGGGGGGGGTAAAAATGTTATTTAGCTTCAAATGCAATTTATTCAATGAAATTATTAGCCAAACCTAACTAAATTTTATGTGGGTTGCACAAAATTAAAGTTTAAAACAAGTTCTCCAATATTAAACTAAGAAATGTAACCCTAGTTAATTATATTTGGGATTTAAAGGATGAAAAGATAACACCAATCAATAAATGGGAAATCTTAAGAAAATCAAATATATGTAGAACCCTGAATGACAACTTTCTTTTTTTTTTTAGCTTACAAGAAAAATTAGCAATAATTAGATTCCAGAAAAGAAAAACCTTCTAAACAGCAGAAATGAATATCTGGGAAAGTATAGACACAGATTTACTAAATCAATAATGTATGATTAAGAATAACCCCAGTAATCCATAAACAAAAAATCACCAACCACCATTTGAAATAAATATTTTACCAAAAGATAAAAAAGATAACTACAAATTAGAGTATAAACTGAGAAAGAAGGAAAAAGGTTGTAGATTAGGAAAGGGAGGGGGGAATGAGAAATAATAAAAGTAAATATAAAGACAGAAGTAGACAGCAAGAAGAACTTAAAAGGAATAACACTAACTGACCCCCCCCCAAAAAAAAATATTCATAAACAGTAATAAAAGAACAGAAAAAGTAATTCAAATAAAAGTGGCCCAAACCCACACACTTTTTTTTTTACAGGCAAGTGTATATAATGTAGTAGCCCAACCAACAAGGTGTCTGGAACACCAAAACCTTGGTAGACTGATAACATTTTGCTACAAGTATATATACTGCAAAGTCTTGTCACACTGAAGAGCTGTGATATGGCAAAACTGTACTATATATATATATATATATATATATACACATACACACACACACACACACACACAATAGGTTTCCTTTTACTTCAGTCTCTTTGGTATTATTTAATAAAATCTTAGATTTGTAGATAAACATAACAGCAACAACTTTGACCTTTTCAAAGAAAATGTTTTCATCAAATACTTAAGTTCATAATTAGATCAAGAAATAAATATTGATAAACACAAGGATGTTGAGAATCAAGTTAAGAAAACTAAAGAATAGACTTAATTTCTTTTGATCAAATGAAATGTGAGTGGATAAAGAAATTTCAAATTTATCAATACACCTATAAAGATAAATTTGAAATTTCTTTATACACTCACATTTCATTTGATCAAAAGAAATTAAGTCTATTTATTTATAGAAACAAATAACAACAAAGTCACTGAAAGTAGGACTCAAAAGCCATTGACAATTACTTTTGTTATTTTTGAATAAAATCCTGTTCAACTTGTTTACCTCACACCACCACAAAGGAAAAAAAGGAAAAAGAAAAAAAAAAGAAAAAAAAAAAGCCCAAAATTCATATTGTCTGGTCATTGACCAATTCAATGTTAATGTATCACTAGGAAAAAAAAATGGAATTAACCAAATTTAATGAAATTTTCAGTGTTGATATATTAATGAGTAAAAGATATAATGCACCAGTTATTTTATTTGAAAACTAACATTGTTTCTGACAGTTAACTTTGAACCACGTATCTTTGAGGCATAACACAGATTTGCAAACATACATGGTTCAAAGTTAACTGTCAGAAAAAAATGTAAGTTTTTAAATAAAATAACTGGTGCATCTTATATTTTATTCATTAATGTATCAACACTGAAAATTTCATTAAATTTGGTTAACTGCTTGATTTTGAGTATTTTTTTTCTTTCGGCGGAGTGACATACGATGGTGGAATTTATGTCCGTTAAGTAGGATTTAATCAAATTATGTTTTTGTCATTCTTTTAGTAGCTCAATGTAAGGCATTTTTTTTCTTGCTATTGTATTATGAGACACAATTACTGGTCAACTTATCATGTTTGGTCTGTTTTTATATGACTAATTGACTTTTCTTTTTAATAAATTCCTAAGAGAGCTCAATGTATAATAACAATAAATTAATTATATACAGAGCAAATATTTACACTTTCAATAAGAAAAAAAAACTCAAACTGTCATTTGGCTATTATAAATTTATTAAAAAAAAAAAAAAAAATCTTTTAACTTAATTATTTTGCAAATTTTCTGAAAATTGTATTGAACAGCAACAAAAAATAATAATACTATCATTGTTTACACATATCTCTAATTGTGGCTGATATTTCATAAATAAATAAATAATTTGTAACAAGGCTGAGTATTAGAGCATATCTAAGAAAACAGCAGAATAACGTTGGTTTGAGCAGGTATTTTAAAAACATCTTGAATCATTTGGAATATATTCCAATATTTATATTTGGAAAATAAAAGAAAGTGATATCCAAGAACGTCTTCAAAAAGAAAGATGATAGATTATCTATATAATCCATTCAAATATAAAAATGTCCAATTAATGTAACCATTTTTCTTTCATTATTCTAAATTGCAGCACTACTGTTTACAATAAATATACAAACATTACAAATACTCAACAAAATAAGAGGCAGTCGTTTCACAGTGTATTGATTTATACAATATACAGCTGGAGTCTTCAAATATTATGCCTTACAAAGTGATACACTTTGCACACTTTAACCAATTCATAAATTATAAATCTAGACATAGAAATCACCTCATCTCAAAGTTCTTTTGCTGAAAAATGTCTAAATTTAGAGACCATTTTAAGTTCCTTTAATTTACACCTGTTCTTAATATGTCCATTACATCAAAAAACAAGTCTACCATAAGCAGTATCTTTCATTTTAAATGTTTTCATATAATAGTGATCAAAATATTTGCAAATTTATACTATTTAGTTATAAATTATTTTTGATCTTTGATATTATTTAACAATTATTAATTTTTGTAAAAAACTTATAAAGGAATCATGTTAAGATGGTTAGAATAATTTTATTAAACAACTGGAAGAATCAAACTTCTCAATATTTAATAATAAAACACCCAGAAAATTCTGAATCCTGAATTGTATAAAATTGTCAAAATCTTTAATAATCAAATTTGCTTATTTTTTTTCTAAACTCTCTTGGAGCAGAAATTACTTTAGAAAATTAAGAAACTTCTTGGCTGTAAAAGACATCTATATTCAATATATTAAAATCTTAGAATTATAAATCATTTTTAACAAGGATTGATAATTTTTTTAAATTCAATGAAAGTAGAAGAAAAAGAAAGTTGATAATGCAGATGAATTATTCTGGGTAAAAAAATTAAAAAAATGATTGAAGTTTTCTGCAATAATATTTGGTGGCTTTTGAAAAAGGAAATTTTTTTTTTTTAATTGATTAGATAGGCTTAAAAGAATTTAAAATGATTACTTTAATACATATTTGTAATTTGATCAAATCAACATTTAAAAATGCTACTTTTATATAAAAACAGTAACAACTGAATTCATAGATACTAGCAGGACCCATGGAATTTCCACAAAACGAAACAAAAATAAAAATGACTTCCACCTACTTAGAGATAGCAGATACGTTTTACAATATCAATTTCTTCTTAAGAGTACTTCCCTGTTCAGCATATATGCCTGTTACCTAAATTTTGACTCTCCCTTAACAAACGTAAATTCTTTTTTTCCATTCATTTTAATGACACAATACCATTTGGAAAGTTTCATTTTTAGAATTGGATGGAATAAAATGGAAGAAATAAATATTGATCGATAAGCAACACCTGATAATCAGAATTTAAAATAATAATAATAATAATGAAATTTATTGAGTACAGTGCTCAGGTGCACCACACCTCCTCAAAGTCTCATGTCAAGTACACAGAATAATGTATTAGTGTCAGGAACATGAACAGTTTGCAGTAATAATATGCATGTATGTGTGCGGGTGTGTGCATATGTATGTGGAGAGTGGCATCAGGTATAGTGTCGGCAGACTACAGGAAGCATGGAGGCTTTGAAAGATTCAGTGTTTCGGCAGCCTACAACAGATGTGGGCAGCTTATCTGATGTCTCCGCAATTCTGAGCGTGAAGAAATGTTTCCGAAAGTCACGTGAGCAGTGCTGTTTATTTTTTGTATTTCATCTTGGATAATTTGAACAGTCTCATTTTTAACCAGAGAGTTTTGTAAGATGATAATGGATGGAAGATTTAGGAACACCAGTATTAATATATAGATTGAGCTGGTAACTATATAAAGGTGTGTGAATTATACATAAACAAAACATGAATTTAGTAATGAAAAAAAAAAAAAAAATAGTTGTAACATTAAAAAACTGAATATCAATGAAAAATAATTGTTTTCTTGAAATTTTTTTGTAAGATCTACAACATTAAATATACATTTTTTAAAATCATTAATATAACTAAATATCTTATATTATATTATATCTTAATGTGATTAAGATTTGAAGTGTTTTCTTTATATTCTGCTTTGATAAGCTATAGAAGAAAAAATGAGTTTTTATCAAATAATGAACCCTACTCAAACCAAGGGTTTACTTAATTCAAAAACATGTTAAATGTCGTAATACAAATCAAGCATAATTGTAATTTATGAATTGACAGAACTAAAAGAAAAATTATATTTTTAAAAAATTTAAAAAAAACAAAAGAAAGAGAATCAGGGCAAACTAAAAAAAATAAATTTTAACTTTCTAATAGAATTTTGTCCATTTTTTTGACTATTTTTTCTTATGAAAATCATCATTTGAAACTGCTACATTGAAGAAAATTCTTAAATGAATTCCACCAATTCTATATAATTAGAATATGTCAAGAATTACAACAGAATATATTTTTTTAATAAAAAAAAAATGCTTAGTATTACAAGTTTATCTATTTATTCAGGTTTAAATAAAATAAATTCCACTGATAAATTCTGAATTCATCTAACAATAAAGAGATGATAAATAAAAGCAATAGGAAAATGATATGAAGTTTAAGACAATCTTTTTCATATATTCTTATAAGATCATCCCATTTTATATTAAATCAGCCTCTTTCATAATGGTTTGATTTGCCTAAATAACATTTTTGGAAAATCGAAATTGTAGAGTAAAATAAATACTTAGTTTGTTAAAATGTTGATATAAAATATATTAAAAAACAAACAAAAGCATTCATTCATTCAGTTTCTATTATGTGCAAAAGTTCCCAGCACTGAAAATTTAACAAGTTTCTACAAAGATGTTGAATAGAAAAGAGTTTTAAAGTATCAATGTTTGCATTTCTTATCAATAAAAAAAATATACATTAATAGAATAGTTTTTGCAAGTTTTATGAACTTGTAAATTTTATTATTACTAATTTCATTTTTATCATTAAAACCATTACAATCATCTATTTGGTAAATGACAACAATTAAGATACACAGATTTCTTTTAACTATCATTTTCATAGACAATGTTTTCAGCTACATAACCTTCAACTTTCTTCAGATTCTTGTTAGAAGTATATAAAAATGTCAAAGTTGACAACAATTCAAATAAATCAATGTAGAATAATGATAATTCCTCATTAAATTAATTTCTTTTTAAATCTAGAATTATTATAAACTCTAAAATATATACACAAGTCAATATAGAATTAATATCTTTTAATGTTAAATTAATTCTTATATTCTTAGAGAAATATCAACCTATTTCCTTTTTAAAACATTAATCCTAAAATTTATTTATTATAATAAAGTTTTTTATCATTATAAATTCTCAATGGGAGAGAATAAGGAAAAGTGGACGTCTTTCACAAAATGACAAAAGTGGTGACTAAAGTTATCTTTTTATTAACTACAAATCTCACAAAAACTAGAGAAAAAAAATGACACATTTGGACGTGCATTACAATGATTTGGTGATAAATGGATTTAACATAAACTAATTCAAAATAGATGTTAAATAAACAAAGATATTCTAAAAGTCAGTTTACACCATGTTGCTAATACAGAGATAACTTTATTTTGTAATCTAGATGGAATAATTAGAGGAAAAAAAAAAATCTTCCATTCAGAAACTTCTCATATTAAAAATAATAAGATCATTTTCATCAAAATATATTCATAATGAAATAAGAAAATATCAAAGAATGGACAAAATTGTTCAAATTAATATTGAGTATTAAATTTTATAAAATATTTTAACAAGACTCTCAACCAAAATTAAATAAAGAAACAATTTTTGAAGCATGTTGTGAACCTATAAAATACTCAATGTTCATCTCTCAATTATAAGATTCCTTTTCTGGGTTTTTTTCTTCTTTTCCAGCAGAAAAGCAATAGCAGTAATAATAAATAACTTGGTATCAGCTTAAATAGTAAGTGGAGGTGGTTAGTTGCTTTTGAAATTAACAAAATATTTGGAAAACTGAAGAGAAAACAAACAACTATTTCTGAAAAATCATCTTCAATATTTCATTTAAAAAGAATAAAATTTAAATACCAATCAATTTTATCTTATTTAGAAAATAACAAATCAGACTTCTGTGCAGTAGAAATTATAATAAATACATTAAGAAGTCTATATTCTTTGGCTTACCTAAAATCAACCAATGAAAATGTTTTTGCCACTATCATGAATAATAATGAGGCTACTATTACTCTAGAAACTATACTACAATTACATAACTCAACTGCAGGCTACTTTATGTCTCAAACTCATTTCTTATGCAGACATGGTGTGGCTTGGTAGATTTCCAATATTCAAACTTCAAGACACAGAAACAGACAAAAAGGAAATTAAGAATTTTTTTGGTTTTAAAATTATGTGACCTTCATTTACAAATAATAAAAACTTTTTATTTTAAAATGACTATGAAATGATTTAACACAACACCATCAACAGGAGGTATAAACACTAGTCTTTTTTTTCTTTTTGTAAGCACAAAAAAACATTTTATATACAATTCTGTCCGGGGGAGGGGGGTACCAGCATGCTTAAATTTTAAAATAAAAACTTAATTTAGAATATTACATATAAATATTTTTGATTTTTATGATTCTATATCAGATCCCAATTCTAGTTAATTAGCTAAACATCTCTTTCTGTAAAATGCCATAAAGCATTGATTTTATTGAAGATTTAATAGATTTGCTTGTATTTAGTTAGATACTAAGCAATTTTATTTTATTCATTTTTTTTATTTTGAGAAACAACCAAAAATGTGTAATGCAGCAGCACACACATATATATATATATATATATATATATATATATATTAAGGTAGCTTAACTTTGATATACATGCTCTATCAATGATGTTGAGCATTCTATATAAAGATAAAATAAAAAGAGTCAGGAAAGGTTAACTTTTTCTTAAATCAAATTAATTTACCAAAATAAATAATTGGTAACTTATTAAGAGAATTATTTATCTGATGAAGTTAAAGAGAAACCAATAAATAGCCACATATTTCAACTTTTGTTTGGATACAAAATTACTGTTGTTGAATGAACAGAAAAGAAAATTGTTTCTTTTAATGTATGGATATATTTATTTAATTTATGCATAATACCTTATTTTGGAGATACTTTAAAATTCTGTACCAAATGCATGTATATACTTTTAACAGCATTTAAAAATTCCAAATTCTAAGAAATTTTTAACAAATTATGAATTCAAAAATGAAATTTAAAAAAAGGATTTACTAAAAAATTGTACTCACTTCCTTATATTTCTTAACATTATTGGCCGATATCAACAGAAATGTTTTAACATCAAGAATATGAAGAGGAACTTCATGTCCAAATAAAATATATACTTAGAAAGTGAAATGAGAAATTGTAATATATGGGAATTAAAACTGTAAAAGGATTAATTCTCACATGTAGGGAATTCCAATATACTGGTAAATTACTCAATTTCTAATATATTGGGGAAATAAATCCTAATTCCAATATATTAGAATATTACCATATTTTGAGTATATTGGGAAAATATTTCAAAGGTTTTTTGGGGGAAATTACTGCTATTCTCAAGTTCAGACAAGACAATACAAATATACTTAACAACAAATTTAATATGTATAGAAAAAGAAAGGATAGATTGAGGGATAGTTTTTGCAAATTTTGGTGTTATTTGTGGAGAACTTAACTCAGAGTCTGGTTAACAAAAAGTTCTGTGAAGTGTTGTAATTTAGTTGTTTCTTGTATAGAAAAGGAGAATCGTTTGAGTTTTATTTTTGTTTTTCCTGTTGTAATTTATTTAGTTTATTGAGTTGAATTTCAAGGTTAGTTCCTTACCAATTGTTTCTTTAAGGCGGGTTTTTTTTTCTAGTAGTGAATGACAACAAATACTGGTTGTTTCTAGTGAGAGGGAGAAAACTCTCAGATCTTCACAGGGTGAAGTCAAACCATTCAAATGAGATCTACTCCAGGTGATCAAATAAAAAGTTTAGTTCAAAATTTTTAAAAAGAGCAAAGAGTACAAAGGCCAAAATATTATGACTATAATAATTAAGAGGAAACAAATTCATGTAAATCAGTATATACTAAAAGTTTTATCATATTCTCCATAGAAATATCACTCTTTCCATTAAATCAAAGAATGAAATTTTAAGTTTAAAATATTTTGATATAACTAAATATGAAATATTGAACAAGAATTATACTGAAACTATATTATCCTCATTTATCAATAAAACATACTCTAAAAATGTTTCTTTTCGTATAATCAAAAATAATTTTGACTATCATGTTAATCAACTTGATGTATATGTATACATGCGCACACGGTGATGTTGAGACAACCAGACACACACGTCGAGACCAACCAGACCCGCACACACACACACATATCAAGACCAACCAGACAGACAGACACACACACTTCGAGACCAACCAGACAGACACACACACACGTCGAGACCGTTGAGAAAACCACACACACACACACTGAGACAACACGACACACGACCAGCACCGACTGAGACAACCAGACACACACACACTCTCGCACACCCACCGACTGAGACAACCAGACACTCACCACCGAGACAGCCACACACACACCACGCACCGACGACAGCCAGACACACACACACTCACACCGACTGAGACAGCCAGACACACACACACACCCACCGACTGAGACAGCCAGACACACACACACTCACCCACCGACTGAGACAGCCAGACACACACACACACACCGACTCACACACACGACTGAGACACCAGACACACACACTGACACAGACACACACACCACGACTGAGACAACCAGACACACACGCACACACACACGACTGAGGACAACCAGACACACGCACACACACGACTGAGACAACCAGACACACACACACACACGACTGAGACAACAGACACACGCACACACACACACACGACCTGAGACAACCAGACACACGCACACACACGACTGAGACAACCAGACACACACACACACACGACAACCAGACACAGACTGAGACAACCACACACTCGCACACACGACTGAGACAACCAGACACACACGCACACGACACAAACAGACACACACACACGACTGAGACAACCAGACACACACACGCACACGACTGAGACAACCAGACACACACGCACACGACTGAGACAACCAGACACACACAAAACTGAGACACCAGACACACACACACAACTGAGACAACCAGAGACACACACACACACTGAGACAACCAGACACACACACAACTGAGACAACCACACGCGCACACACACGACTGAGACAACCACACGCGCACACACACGACTGAGACACAACCACACACACACACACACACGACTGAGACAACCACACGCGCACACACACACACACGACTGAACAACCACACACAACACACACCACACACACACACGACTGAGACAACCACACCACACACACGACTGAGACAACCACACGCACACACACACACACGACTGAGACAACACACACACACACACACCCACACACACCACACACACACACACGACTGAGACAACCACACACACACACACACAACACGACTGAGACAACCACACACACACACACACACACGAACACACACACACACACCCTCCGACTGAGACAACCACACACACACACACACCTCCGACTGAGACAACCACACACACACACAACTGAGACAACACACACACACACACCCTCCGACTGACCAACCACACCCACAATAATTGAAACACGCACAACGATTGAAACAACAAACACACACGCACACACCCACACCAATTGAAACAAACACACGCACACACCCACAACAATTGAAACAAACACACGCACACACCACAACCACAAACACACACACACACCCACAACAAACTGAAACAAACACACACACACACACACCCACAACAACTGAAACAAACACACACACACACACCACAACAACACAACAACACACACACCACACCCACAACACTGAAACAAACACACCACACAACAACTGAAACAAACACACACACACACACAACAACTGAAACAAACACACACACACACAACAACTGCAACACACACACACACAACAACTGAAACAAACACACACGCACACACCCACACAATGAAACAAACACACACGCACCACACACACACAATTGAAACAACAACCCACCCACCCACAACGAAACAAACACACACACACACCCACAACAACACAAACACACACGCACGCACGCACACACCCACACAACAACAACACACACGCACGCACGCACACACCCACAACGATTGAAACACACACACGCACGCACGCACACACCCACAACGATTGAAACAAACACACACGCACGCACCACAACGATTGAAACAAACACACGCACGCACGCACACACCACAACGATTGAAACACACACGCACGCACACACACACACGATTGAAACAACACACACGCACACACCGACAACGATTGAAACAACACACACGCACGCACCCACAAACGATTGAAACAAACACAACGCACGCACGCACACACCCACAACGAAACAAACACACACGCACGCACGCACACACCCACAACGATTGAAACAAACAACACACACACAAACACAAACACACACACACACACAACGATTGAAACAAACACACACACACACACAACGATTGAACAAACACACACACAACGACGATTGAAACAAACAACACACACAACGATTGAAACAAACACACACGCACTCACCCACAACGATTGAAACAAACAAACACACACCACAACGATTGAACACCCACAACAACAACAAACAAATACACACACACACACAACGATTGAAACAAAAACACCCACCCACATGATTGAAATCACACACCCACAACGACTGAAACAAACAAAACACACACACACACACACACACACACCCACAAAGACTGAAACAAACAAACACACAACGATTGAAACAAACACATACGCACGCACACCCACCGACTGATACAACCACACACCCACCCACCCACCGACTGAGACAACCACACACCCAAACACACCCACCCACCCACCGACTGAAACAACCACACACAGTGATGAAGACCACACACACACTAGGTGAAATGTATATATAACAATAAAGATGAGGACAACAGTCTGAAAAATCTAATACAAATTATCAAGCCTCATCTAAAAAATTCCAATAAACTTGATATTACTTGGCATTTTCTTAGTTCTATTCAAATATCAAATGTAAATTAAAACACCAGAAAATTCTACTCTTGTCACCAGAACATTGGTTAATGGAGTTTTATTTATCAAATTTTTAAAAATTTATTTTTTCTCTTATTGGAATTGTTCATTACACAGATGAATAATAATTCATTTCATTTTTCTTCTTTTTCAATTAGGATGTGCGGGGGGGTCTCAGTTTTTGACTAACAAGAGAGCTCTTTTGATTTGAATTTAGAGTTTTCCTTCTCCTAGACTGGTTGTCTAACCAAGGTTAAAGAGCCCATTCTGCTCTACTATTTAGCCATAACTGGACAGAGAATAGTTGAATGCATACCTTTCCCAAGGATATTAACTGTGAAATGAAAACAGCTGCATGCAAGTTTTGAACTTTTATTGCCATGTCCATTTCCTACAATGGTAACCATTGCGCCATGTGTCTCCATAATTTGGATAAAATAATGTAGAAGAGTCACACACACACACACACAATATGCAAATTACTAGCAATGTAATGTGTGTAACTTTTAACTAAATTTCAATCTAAAGATTTTTGCTAACAACATAACAATTAAATGAGTCATTCTAAGGTAAACATTTTTATAAGAATAAAACTAAGTGAAAATTGCATGTTTTAGTATTTACTCAAAATAGACAGAGTTTATATAAAACTATAATTAGTAGACATAAAAAGACAAAAATTACAATTTTTTTAAAACTCTTAAAGATAAGCATTCAGAACTTGTTATAATGACTAAGACAATCTTAGAAGTGTGTGTGTGTGTGTGTGTGTGTGTGTGCATATTTTGACACAGTATCAAAAGATCCACTTAAACTGAAAATCATTTGAGTAATCCAAGATCTAGTTTTATGTTGATATCTTAAAACTCTTAACGTCCTATACCGCTTCATTCCACTTGGCCAGAAATCACATTCATTTTTCTAATCTACCCCAAAGGATACCCTTTGATTAAATGTAATATTAAACATTTAGAAGTCTTTGATTTAAGGAAAATAATGGGTAACTTTAAATGAAAAGGACATTTTTAGCCATCTTTTGATAAATCCTTATAAGAACGTGGTTCTGGACTTAGAAAATTCTTAACAGGATGTTAAGAGTTTTAACTAATTTTTCTTAAAATTTAAAATTTCAAAAACACACACACACACACTCTTGAAAAGATTTAGTCAAATTCATATTTTTTATAAAACTCATTTTACTCTTCAACTTTGCAGAAACTAAGTGGTAACTTGACTAACAAGTGCCCCCAACTTCCATGTCTTCCAAGTTACAAGCTGTCACTTGGACAATTTTATTTGTTGCTGTGTTGAGAGCAAAACATTTGAGGTAGTAGCGAGCGCTTCATATACACTTATGTTAATAAGTTCAATAAAAACATTCAAGTTTCCAAATTTATCTCAAAGAAAAATATCATTTGTAAAAAAAAAAAAAAAAAAAAAAAAATTGTTTGTGTATGAGGAAGGGCCTAGAGCAGATTAATGGCATTTTATTTATTATTTACTATTATTTATTTCAATAGGGAAAAGAAAAAGAAAAACAAATCTGTCTTTTGGTTGCAATGAAAGAGATAAGAAACCAAAAGTGAAAGTGTTTTTTTTAAAAGTGAAAGGAGGAGGCATTTTATCAAGTGGACGGACATTTCAATACAAATCAAACGCCTCAAGTAAAATTCAATCTTTTAAGCTTTTTTATAAAACATGTGCTTCACTCAAATGAAAGAAAGCAAAAGACAACAAAATGTTTAAATATAAATAACTATATACAACTCTAAAACTATCATATCAGTTTATATATTACATTGAGATATTTAAAAAGCTATTTTGCTCAACTGCGTATTTGTAAGTCTTCTTAAAGTTGAAATGAAGATGGACCTCAACAAATTAAACTAAGAAAAAATTAATACTACTCTAGATCAGGGGTTCCCAACCTTTTTCAGCTCATGGCCCACTTTGAAACCAGAATTTTTTTTTGTGGCCCATGAAATTATTATAATAGAAAAAATATTTCCATTTTACATAAGATATTCATTCAATCAAGATACAACCATATTTACGCACACTTTATCTCAAGTATCTAAACTACATGGACTTTTCAGTTCCAATTTAACGACTATCTATTATCAATATTTAATTTTGCAATTTTCCTATATATATATATATATATATATATATATATATATATATATATATATATATATATATGTATGTATGTATGTATGTATGTATGTGCAAAAAACAACAAAGCTTTCACAAACAAAAAATAAGACTAGAAGAAACAATTCTTCACATTCAAAATAATCAACCAATTTCAAAATCTGAATTATCATAAAAAAGGAACTTGGTTTCAAATACGCTTATTTAATGAGAACATTATCCCTGGTGCATCTTTGAAAGTTTATCAATATTTGGATTGTATATAAAAAAGTGAATGCTCTGAAATCATATAGAATTATATTTCCTTGGCCCATCTTAAATTAGCTGTGACCCATTTTGGCCATAGGTTGAGAACCTCTGCTCTAGATGACCCATATAAGTTGTAACTGTGATCCATGATGATATCAACACTTCTATTCAGAAAGGAGTGAAAGATTCTAATTAACATGTCATAATTATCTCTGATGAATTAAGAATTTGAATGATTAAAATATGTTCAGCACAAACAGAAACAACAAATTATCAAGTTGCAAATTTGACTGGAAATTGTTCTATTCTTTAAGTTTAAATGTATTGCTCTATTAAAAATCTCACTATGATGTGCCATTTTTGATGAGTTACAGTTATATAGAGACATAAGAATGTTAGTAATATAAAGATGGGTTTGAATTATTTAATGGCATATCAACCCCTTATAGATCATTTAATGCTAAAATCTGATTCATTTGTAAATAGTTGATTATAATCATATCTTTGTTTTGTTTAAATCACTTTTTTGTCCAAAAACAATCATTTGTTTGCACAATTAGATATATTTGCCAACACCCCCACACGAGTAGGACGTGACACAAGGTCAATTTCTTAAGCAGAGTTTAATAGGTTTTTAATTCAGAGTTTTCCTTCTCCTAGACTGGTTGCCTAACCAGGGTTAAAGAGCCCAGTCTGCCCTACTATTTACCCATAGCTAGAGGGAGAATAATTGGATTTGTATCTTTCCCAATGGTATTAGCACTATGTGAAAAGCAAACAGCCTTGTCCAGGATTTGAACTAGTCTTGTCATGTCCATTTTTGCACAATTATATGGTATCAAACGTTCTTATCTAATACTAATAATTTACATAAAATATTATGGTTTCAAGTAACTATTCCTATATAATAATTATTGTTATTTACAGATTTATCTGACCTATATATGGAATCCTAACAGTTACTATCACTCCAAGTCAGAGTGGACATAGGAGTAATGACAATGAAAGGATACTCCACACCAGAAGCAGCTTCCAAAGTCAGCATCAGGACAGAGTAATATAAAGATGTTTTTGTTTTTTGGGTTTTTTTTTTTTTTTTTAACTTTTTGTTATACAGGTAGCCCACCTGGTGTTGTTTGGGAGTTAAAAAGTTAAAAATAAATTTCATATCTATATTCATATCAAATTATTTTTCAATATATTTGTTTTATTATCTTTTATTCTTTACATTTTCTTATTTTTGAGTTGTTTATCTTTATTATTCTTGTTTGCTTTTTATTGTTTTGTTTTATTTCTTAATTATTTTTATAAAATTGATTTTTTAAAAATATATCATTGATTTATACTCTTATATTTTTTATTTAGCTTTTCTAATGGAAAATGAGAGTAAAAAGTTTGTTTTTAACCCCCCTCCCCTCAGACAAAAATAGAGTGAGGATTTTATTAAACTTTGGGCTTTGCTGATCTACACCAATTTTCCTTTATTAAAAGGACATGCGCTTGGTCATTGAACAAACAAACATACATTAAGACAGACATAATCTTTTTAATATATATATATATATATATATTCTAATAAGTAAATAATTCCATTCGTCTATATCAATATCAAAAGAGAAGGTGAATGACCTGTGTAATTGAATAATTCCATGTTAAATCATCCAGAAAAAAGAAAAATTGTCACCCACCCCGTTCAATTGAAATTTTGTTCACACATTCACAAATGATGTTAAATAGAAACTTAAAAGAACTGAAAATCTTTTGTTTAAACTAATGAAAATTAATGATCTTATTAAAAGATCAAATGAAATTGCTTCTAACAAAAATGTTTGTTACTAAATTACTTTTTAAAAACAAGCAAACTATTGATCGTTACATGAATAGTTTTCTAAACTGTTGTTAATTCAACCAATATAGAAACAGTGTGTGATGGAGAGAGAGAGAGAGAGAGAGAGCCTTCTGGAAAATGTTTTTAATGATCACCAAAAGTTTGATTTGCAATTGAGATATTTTAACTATTAACCAATATCAGAGATTGATATTCAAGCACAGGTTAAAAAAAAAAAGATAAGATTTTAAAATGCTGATTTTCAAGACAGCCATTAAGGCCAGAGGATTGCTGCAACACACTCTTTTTTGCCTTATTTTTCTGCATTTATCCTCAGTGTTGTTCTGTGTTAAGCTTAACAAATACAGAAAAACCAAAATGAGTAGCTCAAGATATGTTTCTTCTTAACATAGGTGCTTATTAGGATTAATTTATTGATTGGTTGGTTTTAATGGCATACCAACCTGCCTAGGGTTAGGGAATTATGTTCATATTTACATTTTTTGCATAGTTAAGAGTTTGTTTTGGGTTTTTTTTTGCAAACAGACCTATCAAATATGAATAATTTTTTTTAACCATTGATGGTACCCTAACAGGTATTACCAGTCCAAGTCAGAGTGGATCTGAGAGTAATGGCAATGAAGTGATGACTGCACACTCCTCAGCTGGAGTTAAGTGTCATATCCAGGACACTTGTGTCTTATCCCTCTGCAGCGGATACAGTTAGCATATTCTAAGCTTCACCAAAAGGGCAATTGTGCACTTTAGAGGAAATTTCATTGTATTTTTAAATTACAACTATTTTTCTTATTGATTGGTTGTTTTAATCTGTTTTACGGCATATCAATCCTTTTCCAGTTATTTAATGCTGAATCAAATCATTTGGATATACAAAGGGCTCAAGTTGCTAACAGCACCTGCTATTGATTAAGTGGTCACCCAATTAAGTACTGAACAGATTCATAGTTGCTTAACTTTGGTGATCTAGCAATTCTTATTTATTGGTATGAATCAGATGACTAAATGACACTTGCAGTTTTATCTAATAATAAAACTAATTAAAAATCTGCATTTTTTTTTTTAATAAAATATATACCTTAAGACGAGGTATTTTGTAAAATTATGTAAATTTAATCTTTATTTTAGGAACTTATAATCTTGTAACCTTTAAAAAATCTATAAGATTATAAATTCCTAAAATAAAGATTAAATTTACATAATCAGTTTCCATTTTGTGGAAAACTTTTTCATATGAAAAGATACAATTTTATTCTTAATGAAAGGGGAATGACAATGGAATTAGGTATTTTTTCTTCTTTTTGGCAAAGCCCACCCATGCATTCATATAGAGAAAGGGACTCCACTTTAAAAGGCTGACTATTTGCTGAATTTTGCCATTGTGGATACGCAAGGTAAATATACTTTTGTCAAGTTATTACATTCACACAAAATGTAAAAACTATTATGAGACAGGTAACTCATCTATTTATAGGCACTATGTAATTGCAGCCAGGAATAAGTAAATAAGAGCTATATTCATAACTTTAATATATATATATATATATATATATATATATATATACACACACACATACATACATACAAATTAAAGCTATGAATATACTATATATAAGTTGAAGACAAAAATTGACTGCACCTCTGCAATGGGGCCACATGTTGGCTGTGGGTGGTGACCCGGGATGCTTAAGGATGGAACCCTGGTGGCTGAGCAGTCCATGACATGCAACACTCCACTTTGGCCCTTACTTAGACTAGATGGCCAGTCAGAGAGGCCCCCTCTAATCAATCACCTGGTCATGTCAAATCCTAGCACCTATATGATTATCTAAACTATTGCCCTAATGGCAAGCCCCAACCCTTTTTATTATATATGTGCTAGAAAGTGGCAGCTCCGGGTCTTAATATCTTGGGTTAAATTATCTGAAGATGAAGTGGTGGGGGTCTGGGGAATGTGCAGTACAATTTCCCCACCATTACTCCCAAGTCCACTCTGACCCGGAATGGTAGTACCTGTTAGGGTCCCATCTATGGGTTAAATAGAAAAAAAATGAGTTATGAAAAAAACGTTGAGTACCCATGAAGAATGAATAAAATGTGATCAGCATAAAATAATCCAGCAAGGGTGGAACATGTCGTAAAATCCAACCAACACTGTATTTTTCAGTGTGTGCATAAAACAATATTAATGATTCTTATATATTTTCTGAATCCATACCCCTACAAATTAATGTCACTAGCCACCACTGGGGACAGGGGTAATATTTGTTTTCAAACAACATTCAATATGACAAACTGTTTGTTTTTTTATTATATTGGCTCACAAGATGAACCTGAGTTTGATTTTTCCAAGGTTAAAGAGAAAGAAAAAAAAAAAGAGAAAAAAATCTAATTTTGCTTTTTAAAAACCAGATTATTTTCATAGCAGGAAAATTATTTGTAAGTTTATATGACATGATGGATGATGTAATTTGATCAGCTCAACATCTTCATTTATTCTCCAATCATCAGCAGGTTACATTAACCAGGTAAATATCATAGTAACTTGAACAGAACTTCTAATCACAAGATCAATCATCATTTATATATAACGAAAAAAAAAAAAAGAATCAACAACTAAGCTTAAATATTCTTGTGTCGTTGTTGTCCCATTGAACCTGGAAGTAATAGCAATGAAGGAGTACTCCACACTCCACTAGATTTCTAGAACAGGAGCCACACTATCAGTGTTATACTCAGGACACTCCTTTTTGGGGTGGAGAGGTTTTTTTTTAATCTATCTGCAGGTGATACAGTCAGTGCATTTTAAGCCCTATGAACGAGGCGATTGTGCTTTTCAGGAGAATATTTCATTGCACTTTTAAATTAAAACTACAAAATGACAGGTCTCTCGCTTTTTTTAAATTTGTCTATTGATATTAACTAGATAATTAAATGTCACTTGCAATGGAAAAATAATAATAATGCAAAGTTGTAGATTTTTTTCTTTTTGCAATATAACTAAAATTCTCTGGTATGCAATTGAAGAAATAAACACAAGAATGAATAAAAAAAAAAAAACTAAAAAAACAAACAAACAGTTAATACAATAAACTAAGCTTCCTTTTCATTTAAACTTTTTTGAGGTTTTTTTATTAGTACAATTCTTAATTTTTTTTTATTCTTGAACATTTCTAATTAATAATTCAATTTCAAGAGGGCCAGGATTTGAAATAGAATTCACTATCATTTGGTTTAAATAGAATAAACCTAAAAATAAAAAGGATTTGTAACTTGTAATAACTCAAGATTAAAGGATGGAGTTTATATTAGGGCTGTATTAAAGAGTCACTGGAATCAGAGTTGGTAAAACTATACAGACTCCAACTTCAGTTGAATTTACACTTTATATGGCTCTAGTTTAGTCTGTAAAGTTATACAGTGCACCCTCTTTATAAATAGATTATTAAAAAAAAACATGGCTTTATATTTACTAAGAATTGTAATCACTTAATTACATAAAGAGAAGTTGGAGGTTTTGTGTCCAGACTCCACATCTCCGGTTTATATGGAAATATCAAAAACATAACCCAAAATATACAGATACCAAACTATACAATATCTAGATTTCTATATTTAATTTTATATTTTTGTTATCTAATAATATGAACTAGCAGTACCCATGGAAATTTCCACCTCTTATAAATTTTCTTTATTTTGATAAATAGATTTACAAATGCCATTCTATCTCTTTCCCACCCTCCTCCTTTCCAATGAAGCAGATGATAAGTGCCTGATGCATAGTGTCATCACTTCCTCTCTTTTTCTCTTTGATGTGTATGTAACAGGCTCCTTTTCTTCCCCACCTCTTTCCTCACAATCAAAATGGAATGGTCAGTTATTTGAGGTGATGACAGAGTGTAATGTTTGAACATGTGTTCCTGTTTTATTCTATTAATAAAGTAAAGTCGGCTGGTCAGCCTAATGTCAGTATCAGCTAGACAGCAAGGGAGTCTATCCCCTTTTCATTAGCACTAGACCAATGAGATTATTTTAGTGTCTGGGGTGGAGCGCTACACCTACCATCAGCTCCTCACTTTACTGCACAGATCTATGTACTACTAATACACTGAGTTGGCTAGGGTCATTATTGAACCAGGAACCTTGTGATTCCTAGTTGGATGCTCTATTGACTGAGCTAAACAGATTAATTTGGGGTGACAAGAAAACTCTTTGAGGATAATGATTCTTCTTCAGGTGGATCAGATTGGAGTGAATATTCTTAAGGTAATCCAATAATTGTTGAAATTTCATTACAAAGCTTTTCAGCTGAGTAAATAGTAGGGCAGACTTGGCACTTTAGTATTTGCAGGGCAACTAGTCTAAGGGAAAAACTGAATAGTGTTGTTGAGAGAATATGAGGCACTCAAGTGCTTCATTTTTCTGTTATCAACTCATCGTCAAAGTGTGGTGCTGGTCATACACAGACCTTCACCACTATAAACAAATCACCTGGATAAACAGTTTAGTAGTTTACATCTTTAACTGGTTGGGCACTCAAACAGGATCTTCATCAGCAAAACTGACACAGCTGACACAAATACACCTATTTAACTACCGTATTTGATGGCATATAAGACAGGTCAGATTCAGGAAAAAAAAGTTTTTAGTGTATTTAAGCATATATTGTTGAAAACAGTCTGGTTATCAATGTAGGAAATTGATGAGTTAAAATCCTGAATAAAGCTGTTTATGTTTGACTTGATACTAATCAAGCCCTTGTACTAATACCCTTGGAAAAGACATATCCACTCCACCAGGTATAAGTAAATAGTTAAGCACTGGACTCTTTATAACCTTGGTAAGGCAACCAGTCTTGGAGAAAGAAAAAATATTCTGTTGTTCATAGAATATGTGAAACACTTACGCACCATTTTTCCAAAATTTGTGGTTGGTCCTTCACTACTATAAACAAATCACCAGTGTGATCAAATCTTTAACTGAACTGTTGGCCACTCACATACGATACGTTGTGATTGACGTAAAGTTACTGCACTTTGTGTGTGTGTGTGTGTGTGTGTGTGTGTAGTGTCATTATACACTAATGTGTTGTCCTGAGCTTTATTCTGTTAAAACCACATTGGCCACATACAACAGTCGAAACATTTTGACTATAACAACTACTAAGATGAGAATTGAGTAGATAAATGTATAAGGTTTAAATATGTTGAGTAGTAATTTGTGAAAGCAATCATAACATTCTTGATAATTTAAATAATTTTGATCGACTATAAGGAAATAGGATTAATTGATGTAGAGAAAATTGACACCGAAATAAAGAAAAACTGAAAAAAGAAAAAAGAAAGTTAAGTATGAGAATGAATTAAAGTGTGTGTGTTTTTTGTTGAACTGTTTTGTCAGAGTGGAAATAATCTCTCGTCTCTTCATTTAACTAGTCAATCGTTACATGTATGAACAAGAAAAAAAGAATGAAGACCAAAGCAAAGATCTGTCTTGTGACAAGAATATTAACAATAATTAGGTAGAAATAAATAAATACCCACCACAACAAACTAAAGTACCCATGTTACCCCCTCTTTTCTTGTCTACGGAATAAAATAAAGTGATCTGCAGGTTGGGCCCAATGGGTAGTATAGTATCAACAACATTTGAAAACAAAAACAATTTCGGGATAACTCGATTTCAATCAATCATGTTCGAATGTTCAAAACAACAAAAAAAAAATGTCGGTGGCTAAAGAAACTAGTGTTATCTAAATAAGAATTATCTAATAATAATCGAAATTTGTAGATAAAAACTTATATTGATTGAAGAAATCCATAAAAAACGACTCTTCTTGCCTTGTCTCTACACATATAAACAATTCAATTTTTCTTCAGACATATTGTGCGACTCAGTTAAGAGAAAAATAAAAGTACTCATGTACCCCTGAGTTTTGCTGTTTAAATTAAGGAACTTTACATGTGTTCGTAGATTTCAAATGTTTCAATTTTTAATTTATTCGATTTATATCAACTAGAAGGAGAAGATATAAAAACGAAAATAATAATAATAAACATTTTCGATTGTGAATAATGAGAAAGCAGTTTTAAAAGTCGGTCGTAAGAAGAAAATGTTTTTATTTTTAATTCAACGTAATTTGTTTTTTTTAATGAAACAAATATTCTTAAATTCTAATTTGAAATATATTTTTTTAAATCAAAATTTTAACTTAATTAAATTGAAATTTTAAAAGTAAAACATCTTTTTCTTCGCGTCAAGAATTGTAAACTCTTAAAAACATTCTAAATTATTCAATTCATTCATTTTTTTAAAAACTAAACAAAACATTTCGTTTTTTTTTTATTACAAAAAAACAAAAAAAAACATGCATATTAATACTCCAAATTATACAAAGTTTTATATTCATTTTTTTAAAAATAACATTGATATTTGGATGGGTGACACATTGATACTCGTATGGGTCATGAAGGTTAGGTAGGTGTAAATATTCGTTTTGCGTTGTCGGAATAATACAATTATCTTTTAACTTTGTTTTACTTAAAAAAAAATGTAACTAATCTATCTGCATCCTGACTATTAATAATAATTATAATAATTAACTGGAAATGTTCCAACATGGAAGGGGAAAAAAGAAAATGAAGAAACTGTCTCCCCCCCCCCCCCAATGATGATGGTATGTAGAATAATGTGGGTTTTTAGTGTTGTTATGTCTGTGATTTCAAGACCACACATACAATTCCAGAGAATATTCATCAAAATAAAAGAAAGCAGGAATTAATTCTTCACCACATTGAACATTATTTCCAACAATATTTAAATCTATATAAATCAAATAAAATAAACAGCCAAGAAAAGAAATAACAATTTCGATCCTAAATTCAAAATTAAAGGCCATCGTCTCTTCTCGACATGTTTCAATTTTTAAGTCAATTCAATAGCCACACAAAATGGAAAGGAATTATCGAGATCTTTCACTTTTATTTTATATTTTCGGATTATTTTTTAAAAAGTTAATTAAATAAACGAATTTTTTCTATCTTAAAAAACTAGAAACAAAAATAAAACCGGACGATATTTTATAAGATAAAAGAAGATAAAGAAAGATTGTTTATTTTGACGTTTTTGTGAAAGATCTTTAAGAGATAAATAATCTCATGTTTGATCATTGTAATTTGTTAAAAAAAAAACAAAAAAAACAGGGAAATTTTTAATAGAATTCGACAAAAAAAATGAATTCTTATTCCTGAAAATATCCAATTTGAAAAACAAAAACAAAAAAATAAATACACATGTATATTAAAACATTTTTTTCTGTATTTTTTAACAACTATCAAATTACTAATTTCCTTACATCTAATATTTCTTTAGGTCACTTTTTAAAAACCTTTTGACAGCATCTTTTTTCTTTCTTTTTTTAGTTAGGAAAAATAAACTATCAGAGCAAATCTGATTCTCCAACGGTATTTTTATCCCTAAACAAAACATTAATACGATGAAATAAATAGATTTTAACTTAAGTAACCACTGTAAAAAGCTGACATCTTGTATATAGTATTATTCCGATTATAAACATTATCAAAACTAAATGATGCAAGATGATGATGTTAAAAAAAAAGAAAGTTAAGTTATATATGATATTAATTCAACGAAAATTGTATTCCATGGATGAAATTTAAGGAATCGGAAATGTCTATAAAAGACTTAAGAATTTTGGTTCTTTTATATGATTATTATTAAAAAGAAATTAGAGATTGTGACACATTATTCATTGAAGGTACCACCAAAGTTAAGAAGAAAAACAAGAGACACAACACAAAAAAAGCGGGACCCAATATACATTCTTACCTGCAACGGCTCTTTTCTTTCTCCTCTCCAATGTAGTTATTTTGACGGCTTCAAACTGGAGCAAAATGGGGAAAAAAAAGAAAAGAAGAAGAGAGAGAAGCATACAAGAGTTAGCTCTGCTGCTTCTTCTAATTGCGACTGCAGGCAACGAACAACATACAAGAAGAGACGACCGAGTCGATTTGCCTTTAACACGACGACAACAGCGACGACGACGACGCCATGATTCTTAGTGAAGAAAGCCAAATCTCGCAAAACCTCATTCCACCGGATCGCGTTCGATTATTCAAACTCGTCAACCGGAATACTATTTTTACGCAACAGGATTCCTTTGCTCATTCCTCCTCCTACAACTTTAAACTCTACTCCTCCTCTTATTCTATCATACTCTGACTCTCACCTCCTTGATTCCTATTCTGCATTATACTATTACTACAACTGTCACTGTTATTACTACTGCTACTTGATGTTGGAGTTACACCTCCCTCCCTTCGACTGTTTTATTACCTCCTACTCATGTACAATAACGAAGGAGGAGGAGATTGAATTACTCCTCCTCCTTCCCTTACTACTGCTACCGGCGTGTTCATCTACTTACCTATCATCAGCTCACACCTCTTACCTCTTTACTCCTTTTGAAACAACTAAAAAATCACTTCCTTCCTCATCTTTAATAAAGATTTTATTTTATTTTACTCGTCCAAGTCTTCCTTTCGTCTGTGTTCTCATCTGCCCGTTATTTATTCATTTATGAGAGCATTATTCAGCTCTCTTACACTCTCTCCTCCCTCTTATTCTACTCCTCCTATGGTATCATCTTAGCTTTTAAAACTCATTGATTTTTTTGCTTGCTTCTTGGCTATAAAAAATTTCCCAGGGAGAAAAAGAAAACAAATCAACTTAGTTTTTCAGACATTAATTATTATAATATAAATTTTACGTAATTTTAATGCATTATCGACTTTCTTTTCCTTTTTTTCTTTTCTGTGTTTAGACACATTTCTCTTGCAAATTGAACACATGAAGCAAACACGTGTACTAGCAGTGAAATAAATTAACCAATTAGATATTAAAAGTGAATAAAATACTTTACTAAATATTTTAGAACAATGTGACGAACATTTACGTATTTATTTACAAATAATACTATTTTGAATTATAAATATAATTGGATTTTATTTTTTAAAGAAAAGCTTTTTGTAAAAACTAAGACGTCATTCATTAAAGATTAATAAGAGAAAAAGGAAAAAATATCCCACTCCACCTTTTCTTTCCAGAAATTATTTTAAAGATTTTCATTGGCGTGAAATAAATTATATCAGAAATATATAATTAGCATTAAATTTAATAACAAATAAATAAAAGTGTAAAAAAAAAAGATTTATAGACCTCTAATATACCTAAATTCCACTAAATGTGCTCAAGTTTCTCTCTCTCACATACACACACACATAAATTAAATAACATGTAAAAAAAAAAAAATAGTAAAAAGATTTCAAATACAACAACAACAAATAGACAATAATAATCAATTAATCGTTAAGAAATACAAAAACAAATTTAATATTTAACTTTTTTCTTAGCTGACCTAAAAACATTTTCTATCTAAAAGAGACCCAATACCCTAAACTCCTCCCCATCTGCAATGATTTTGTCTCTGGAATTTTCAGGCACATTCATCACAAAAAAAAAATAACTTGGATGTTTAAGATTCCTGCATTTAGGCTGGAATATCCCGATAAGTTAAAAACACTTAATAATTATTTATAAAAATTAAATTCTCAATTTTTATTTTTGAATCTAAAATAATTTTGTTACAAATAACACTATTTAAATTCAATATTATTTCTCTCTGAGAATTTCGTTTTTATCTATTTTCTAAAAACTAATGCATTAATTTTAGCATTTATATTCTTTCAAAAAATATGTAATATTTTTGCCAAAGAAAAAAAATATATTTATTTGCTCGTTAATCTAGTAATGCACATTTTGTTTCTAATATGTAAAAATTCATAAAATTCTATTACTTTTCTTTTAATTAAAAAAAATTGTATTATCCTGGAAATGTTTTTCATCTTTCTTTTTTTTCTTTTTTTCTTTTCTATCTAAAAATGAGGGGTGAGAGGAGAGTGAGGAAATAAAAAAAAGTGGAAGGACACCTTGAGGTCTGAAGATTCTGGAGAAGAAAAAAGAAAAAGACTACAGGTGTGTAGAAAAAGAGAGAGAGGAAAAAAAACGATCAACGACACATAATTTCAACACTAAAGAAAATAAAACGCTTTTTTTATTTTATTTTTTTTAAATAAATTATGTTTTGTTTGCTTATTTGATTAACATGCTTTTTAAAAAAATTTTTTATCTGTGATGAAAGACCAGAGATACAACGAACCCACTTGTAATCTCGTGGGGCATTTGTTCCCGCCATTATATACACTACACACAGGGAGTAATCTGCCCACGTGTTGGGACACGAACAAATTCAAGTTAAAGCTAAAAATTAAAGAATAAACGGATTTTTCATCTAATAAAAACAAAATGGTTTATATAATTATTAATACAACTACATAACACTAAAAATAATTTAATAAAAATCTACTAATGTCTCTTAATTATTTAAAAAAATAGTGCATTATTATTCCATTTTTTTTTACGTAGTACACTCCACAGATACTACTACTGCGTTGTGTACGTGCGTGTGTGGTCGTAGTCATTGAGAAAGAAGAAGAAGAAAGCAGTGTCAGAAATTTACTTGTTCACATTTAGTGTAAGGGCAACTAGAGGCGGGGTTAGTTGTTAGTGTTCACATGTTAAAGTTACGGTCAGACTCATAAGGGTTTGTTGTTTTGTTAACAGTGGTGAAGGGTGCGTGGCAAGCGGGAAAAATAAGAGATTCAAGTTCAACCAATCCAAATTCATTTATTCATTTTACCATGAAAGCATTTCTTGTTTTGAGAAGAAAAAAAACAAAAAAAAAAAAAAACGGTTTCTTTACTGTTTTATTGGTTTCATCGCAGAATTATAAGAACAACCTGCTTGGTTAAGATGTAAAATTTTTAAAAAAATGATACGTTTAGTTTTTAATTTGAAAGCCAGGATTTTTAAAATTAATTTTTAGTGCTAAAAACTTTTAGTTTTTCTTTACTTTAAGGATCGAGGAGTATCTTTCTTTCACTGCGAACTCTTGAACCGTAATCGGATTATATTAATACGGTTCAAGAGTTCACAGTGAAAGATACACCACAAAAATTCGTATTTAAAATATGTACAAGACACTAAATTCGTAATTCAAGAAATTACTCTGAGATTCTCGTACTTAAATAACATTCTAGTAAAGCACATTATTAGTTTAAAAAATTATTATAAAAAAGCTAAAATAAACTAAATTGAAAAAAGAAAAAAAAAAGAAAACTGCTTAAATTATAATATGAAGCAATTTTCGTTTCCAAACTAAACTATAAAACAGGCGATTGTTAGACATTACTACAAGAGCAAGCAACAACAAACCATTTTTTCTCTTAATGTCATTTGATATTTAAAATAAAGTTATGGAACTGAGAGAGAAATTCGCCCATTTCTATTTAGACAATATTTAAAATTGTGAAATGCAATGATAAATTAGGATAATTTAATTATTCTAATATCAAAACTGGAGATTTTTTTAAATTCTGATCTTGAGTCGGATTTATTAAAAGTGCAATCTAATTTTTTAAGTAAAGAAAATAATTCTCCCCGCCCACATTAGATTTGGTTAAAGGCAAAGGTCGAGTTTCCTGCTTAGATTTGTTTTATTTTATATTGAAATTATCCAGGAATTTTCTCTTATTTTCCTTTCTTTTTCTTTTCTTTCATTTTTCTTTTTTCTTTTTTCTTTAATTGTTTTTCTTCTTCTTTTCTTTCTGTTAATATTCATCTTTTCTTTTTCTTTTTTCTTTTTTCTTTTTTCTTTTTTCTTTTTTACCTTTTCTTTTTCTTTCTTTTTTTTCTTTTCTTTTCTTTCTTTTCTGTTTCATTTTTCTTTTTCTTTCTTTCCTTTTTCTTTTTTTCTTTCCTTTTTTCTTTTTACTTTTTCTTTTTCTTTACTTTATATTTCCCTTTTTCTTTTTCTTGTTTCGTTTTTCTTTTTCTTTCCTTTTTTCTTTCTTATTATTTTCTTTTTCTTTTTTATTTTCTTTTTCTTTTTTCGTTCCTTTTTTCTTTTTCATTCACTTTTATTATTTTCTTTTTTCTTTTCTTTTTTCTTTTTTTACTTTTTCCTTCTTTTTTTCCATTTCTTTTTATAAAGAATAACTTTTTCGTAAAAGTAGAGAAAGCAGAATAAATAAGTAATTTTTTTTTAATTCAATAAATGAATTTTATTTGATAAAATAATTTTTTCTAAATTTAGTAAATGAATTAAATAAACGTCGTAATGTATGTTGTTGTTTTTGTTTTTGTTTTCGCAAATACATCTTTAGGCTAAAAAATTATAAAATATGATAAAATGAAAGGAAAAAAATAACAACTGAATTATTTTGGTTTTAAAAGAAGAATAATTAGAGATTAATAAATTCTAAAAAAAGATAACAATTTCAATAATTTGCATAATTGTCTCAGCTAACACACTGAATTGATTTTTATTTACATTTGCACGGACATACACTGAAAAATGCATGCATTATGTGTGTGTGTGTGTGTGTGTGTGTGTGTGTGTGTAACGGTTATCATTGTAAAAAAATAGAATCGGTGACCTGAGTTCAAATCCTGGACGAAGCAGTTTATGTTTCATTTTGCGTTAATGACGTTTGGAAAGACATGAACCCCTCCGTTTTCCCCTCCAGCCATGGACAAATAATATTATGGAGACGTGTGATATGATTATTGTAGGAAATGGACTTGGTGACACGGATTCAAATTCTGGACGAGACTGTTTTCATTTCACATAGCGCTATTAGCGATATGGATAAGGGACAAGAATTAGATACATATCTTTCCCATGGGTATTGGTCGAATACTATTGGGAAAGGTATGTATCCAACTCTTCTCCTTCTAGTTACGGGTAAATAGCAGGGCAGACTGTGCTCTTTAATTCTGGTCAGACAACCAGTGAAAGAGAAGGAAAAAACCTGTTAAACTCGGCATAAAAACTGCCCTTCTGTCGCATCCAGTCCGTGTGGGGGGCTTAGGTAAATGATATATAGATATTACATGGTTTCATGTAACTACGTCTATTTGATAATCACTTGTTTGCACATAAGTTATATGGTTCCAAGTACTCCTATCTAACACCAATAACTTTCAAACACTTTAAGGTGTACCCTGGAACACTGAAACCTTGGTCGAGAGAAAATCTTTTTTTCAACAACTATATATATATATATATATATATATATATTATAAAAATGGATACAATAGAAACCTACTCGAGTTTCACCATAAGGATCTTCAGGGTTAAATCCACTGATTTAATCGAGGTACCGATTAATTGCAGTCGATCACACGTGTGTTCATTGAATAAGATATTACGTTACTAAGGAACGCTTGGTTTGGGATTTGAAATTTCAAATCCCAAACCAAGCGTTCCTTAGTAACGTAATATCTTATTCAATGCACACACGTGTGATCGACTGCAATTAATCGGTACCTCGATTAATCAGTGGATTTAACCCTGAAGATCCTTATGGTGAAACTCGAGTAGATTTATATTGTATCTATTTTATAATAAATTTTCTCTACTTCGTATTGAGCACTTTATATTTGTTATATCGCTGACTTAACCCCTGAATTTTGCACCTCCCAACGATCGTGCCCATATTCACCGGTAAGTCACCTTTTATCTTTATAAACACACACACACACACACACACACACACACATATATATATATATATATATATATATATAGTAGGCAGACTTCCGTCTACGAGAGACGATGGAGTAGTGTCAAAGGTTTTTTTATTTTTTATTTTCTTCCTTGAACTACATAGCCTGAGCGGGTTCATATGGAGGATAAGCAGTTGCCCATGCGGCAAATCCCGCCACTCCACACTGCCGCTGTAATCCAAAGGAAAGGTAAGGTACCAATGCGGTTTGGCAACGGTTGTGTCGCAGGAGTTGACGGGTAGCATCACACCACCTTAGGGACTCCGGCTCCTGATTTGTTTCCGGGATTTACTATATATATATATATATATATATATATATATATATATACAAAAGAAGGGATGAAAAATGTACTTGCGAAATGGCATATCCATTTGTTGGGGAAAATCATCTCCTGGTTAAATTATCTTCAATTGTTTTTCGATGTTGTTTTGTTTTTGCTTTTTATATATACATATGTCTCTGTGCTGAAGGCACCAGGCTAATGGGTTTTTTTTTTTGGTTTTTTTAAAATCATGTTTGGGAATGATTCGTTTCAAGTTAGATGTAGATAACCAGTGGCTGGTGTATTTGTTTAAACATATGAGAATAATCAATCGTTTAAGAAGTGTTTGATAAATCAAAAAGTGCTCAAATGCTCGCTAGTAGAGCAGTATAAAAACTAACAGAAATTAAGATCTGACTTTTCTTTTTACTATTGTTTCATAATTATAAGTTTGAAATGTCTTCGATAGAATAGAAGACACAATCGCCGTGAAAATAAAGTTTCATGCAACGATTGGACGTTCTGGTCTATAAAATACATATGCAACTTATAGTTAGGAAACAATAGAAATAAAATGAGATCTTAATTCCTTTTAGCTTTTATACTGCTCTGCTGGCCAACAGTTGAGCACTTTTTGATTCCTTTTAGTCGAACTAGGCGATCGCCTAGGTTGCCAACATCTGAAGGCGCCATAAATTCAGGAAAACAAAAATATCTATTTATACTTAAGATGTCAATTTAATATATTGTCGACCAATCACTGGTCATAACTCAGAAGTATCTTATTTTTCACATAATAATGATGTAATAATAGTAAGTCATAACTTGTATGAGTCTAGGGCGAGATAAGTGTTTATCATATGTTATTTTTTAACGATTACCCTAAAATAAAATAAATATCTTTAAACATTGTTTCGCTGACATTTACGTCAAGGATTTATTGACTTAATTTAATAACAATAATTGGTTATTTGCATGGATGAAATATTAAAGCCACAAGATGAAAATTATGTTATCAATGATGTTTTAGGAGTTAGAAACAATGTAGTAACGGGTTACTGTACATACATTAACTTATCAAAGCATTCAAGTGGACGCGCATCTAAAGGTTTACCTAGGGCGCCAAATCATCTTCTACCGCCTCAGACTAGATCCCTTACCTCTCACTGCTCCAATCCGAGGGTGATTAGAAATCATCTCAACAAACGCAAACCAATTGAAACCCCCAATACCCCAAATTCTTGTCGAAAATATCCAAAAGCAAAAAAGTGTTTGATTTTTAAAAAACTAAAAAAAAAAAAAAGATTAAAAATACTCAAGGCTTTAATTATATTTAAAAAACAAAAACAAAAACAAAACAAAAAACAGCACTCAACAAGATCTTCTTTGGCCAAGGATTAAGAGTTCTAAATGTATTTAACAATGAAAATTCCACTCTTACTCGTAATTGTTTCGTGACGTCGTTTGGCGCCTCACTGACCAACACCCACTTTTGTTTCATTCATGATTGTTGCACGATATCAACTAACGCTTCAACGGTCGACGCCAATTTCATTTCAATGGCACAAAAACAAAAAATTAAAAAGTTTGGTGTTAAGAACAAAAACTTCTTTTTTTAAATGAATACATTCGTCCTTGTACTTTTTAACCAAACGTGCATTAGTGAAAAACTGTCACGCACACACGCACACACACACACACACACACACACATAAATATATATATGTGTGTGTGTGTGTGTGTGTAATATATAATCAAATCATATAATAGATCTATCACTAATATTGAGCACTACTCTAATAATCCCGGAAAAACTTTGTCCACCACCAATCCACCAAGTGAGCTACTGCTAACTATACACTAGTGCAATATATATATATATATATATATATATATATATATATATATATAAGGTGTATCCTGAAAAAATTAACATTCCATTCATTGTTCATTTCTATCTTGGTAAACACAGCTTCAATCTCGATACTTTTATATACTATATATATATATATATATATATATATATATATATATATATATATATTCAAACTGATTTCATTAAAAACAAGACCATTTCTTTTGGTCTAATATTTTATATGTTTTCTTTTTTTCGAGTAAAATGTCATATCGGTGGATCATAGAAAGTATCAAGGAACAGTCCAAATCTACGATATATATATATATATATATATATATATATATATATATAATTTTGAAATAACTCCACGGTATTCCTCCCTTTGCTCTGAGCTTCGTGTGGTACCAGGATCATGATCGACAGATTAACAGGATGAATACTGTGATGTTGCCATTCTAAAAAAAAAAAAAAAAAAACTAAAAAAAAAACTTAAAGAAGCCCCAAGACCAACCCAAGAAGCTCTGCCCCAAAACCATTGATCACCTTTGAAATTCACATTAATAATAATAATAATAATAATAATAATATGCGGTAATAGAGATGAGATTGTAAACAATGTACTCTGCGAATGTAGCAAACTAGCACAACGGGAGTACAAAACTAGACACGACTGGGTTGGGAAGGTGATCCACTGGGAATTATGCAAAAAATTAAATTTTGACCATACAACAAAATGGTATATGCATAAACCAGAATCTGTTCTTGAGAACGAAATGCATAAAATTCTCTGGGACTTTGAGATAAAAACGGATCACCTTATCCCACCAGACCTTGTTGATTAAAAAAAGAAAGTCAACTGGTGGATTTTGCAGTTCCAGCAGATCACAGGGTGAAGCTGAAGGAAAATGAAAAAAATGGACAAATATCTGGACCTTGCCAAAGAACTGAAAAAGTTATGGAATATGAAAATCAAAGTGATACCAATTGTAGTTGGTGCACTTGGAACAGTCACAAAGGGATTGGAAAAGGGCTTGGAAAATCTGGACATCAGAGGAAAGGTTGAGACCATCCAGAATACTGCACTGCTGCAATCTGCTAGAATACTTAGAAGAGTCCTGGAGACCTGAGGAGACTTGCTGTCACTCAGACTCCAGTGAACGACCATCAGCTAACGCAGAACAAGAAAGCTCTTAGAAACCAAGCTCAACAGCAGAAATCTCATCAAATGAATAAATACCTGGGCCGTCCCCGTTATAAGATATTCTGGGCCATTCTTAAAATGGACAAAAGAAGAACTCAGATAGATCGACCAAAGTACTAGGAAGTTAATGACGATGCACAAGGCTCTACACCCTCGAGATGATAAAGATATATTATATGTTTCAAGAAAAGAAGGTGGAAGAGGTCTTGTCAACATAGAGGACTGTGTAGAGACCACAATCCAAGGACTCGAAGAATACGCAAAAAGAGCAAAGAAAGATTTCTTATGGCAGCCAACAACAGCAGATGTCATATATGGACAAACAGAAAAAACAACGAAAACTAGAAAACAAAGATGGGAAGAAAAACAATTATATGGATACTTCAAACGACAAACCGGAGAGGTTGCACATAAAAAGACCTGGACATGGTTAAGAAGAGGAAACCTCAAGAGAGAAACTGAATCACTAATAATTGCTGCACAAAATAATGCCATAAGAACAAATTATATCAAAGCAAAAATTGATAAGACGCAACAAAACAGTAAATGTAGACTGTGCGGTGACAGAGATGAGACTGTAAACCATGTATCAAGTGAATGTAGCAAACTAGCACAGCGGGAATACAAAGCTAGGCACGACTGGGTTGGGAAGGTGATCCACTGGGAATTATGCAAAAAATTACATTTTGACCATACAACAAAATGGTATATGCATAAACCAGAATCTGTTCTTGAGAATGAAACGCATGAAATTCTCTGGGACTTTGAGATAAAAACGGATGATTCTATTCCAGCCAGGAGACCAGACCTAGTGTTGATTAACACACACACAAAAAAAAGAAAACATGTCAACTTGTGGACTTTGCGGTTCCAGCAGATCACAGGGTGAAGCTGAAGGAAAATGAAAAGATGGATAAATACCTGGACCTTGCCAGAGAATTGAAAAGGCTGTGGAATATGAGAGTGAAAGTGATACTAATTGTGGTTGGTGGATTTGGAACGGTCCCAATAAACTTGGAAAAAAGACTGGAGGAACTGGAAATCAGAGGAAGAATTGAGACCATCCAGACTACTGCATTGCTGCAATCGGCTAGAATACTCAGAAGAGTCCTGGAAACCTGAAGAGACTTGTTGTCACTCAGCTTCCAGTTAAATACCATCTCCTAACGCTGATGGGAAAAACTCAAAAGGAGTTATAATAATAATAATAATAATAATAATAATAATAATAATAATAATGGAGATTCGCTTCCGGGTTTTGTCTGTAACAAAAATTACGTCACTGCTTACGTCACATTACCCAAAATCGTCATAACAGAATAAATACACTCAAAATTTGAACATGCAACATTAGACAGTCCTCATTATTTTTTTAAAACAAGTTTTAATAAATATATGACTGGTATTATATATCTATATATAGTTTGTTTTATTTTAATACATATTTGAAGTTTACATTTCAAATTGTTTTATTTTTTACTCCTTTAATGAATTTGATGATTTTACTTACTTAGGGTACAAACTCGCTGACATTGAATTTTTTACTCCCACCCCTAAGGCAATATGTTTCAAAAATCTATTTTTACATCGCCCGGAGGTGTTTTTTATTTTGTACTACTACTACTACTATTACTACTACTAATAATAATAAAAATAACTCAGACTCTAGTGAAAACTCAAAAGGAATAAATCACAATGATAATAATAATATCGAAAAGACACACAAATACTTGAACCTTGACAGAGAACTAAAAAAACTGTGGCACACGTGGTTGACGGTGATACTAATTATAGTTAGTGCCTTTGGAACGCCCCCACCCATGAACCTGGAAAAGAGAGTGGGAGAATTGGAGTTCAGGGGAAGAATCGATTCGATCCAGACAACAGCAAATGTTAAACTCAGCTAGAATACTTAGAGATATGGGGAGACTTGCTCTCATTCAGGCTTCAGTAAATATATATATATATATATATATATATATATATATATATATATATATATATATATATATATATATGGAAGAATATGTGTTTTAACCGAAGTCGAACCTAATTTATGAGAGTTAATTAATTAATAATTAATTCATTAGGCGGGAATACCTATTTTTTTAAATTTTTAAGGATAAACAAATCAAGAAAAATCAATCTCTGTATGTACATTTCGGCCTATATATATATATATATATTATATATATATATATTATATATATATATATATATATATGAAATAATAATGAAATTTATTGTGTACAGTGCTCAGGTGCACCACAACTCATCAAAGTCTCATGTCAAGTACACAGAATAATGTATTAGTGTCAGGAACATGAACAGTTTACAGTAGTAATATGCATGTATGTGTGCGCGTGTGTGCATATGTATGTGGAGAGTGGCATCGGGTACAGTGTCGGCGGACTACAGGAAGCATGGAGACTTTGAAAGACTCAGTGCTTCGGCAGCCTACAACAGAAGTGGGCAGTTTATTCCATGTCTCCGCAACTCTGGGCGTGAAAAAATGTTTCCGAAAGTCACGTGAGCAGTACTGTTTTCTGACTTTGTAGGCATGCCCACGTGTGTTAGAAAGATGGAGATCAAAAAGGTGCTCAAGGTTGCTGTTGTTAAGATGATTAATGATCTTATGAGCGTTTACCAGGTCAGTTGCCAGACGCCGAAGTTTCAGTGAATCATTCCCAGGGCAGCAAGACGTTCAGAGTATGGCAGATTCCTGATGGAGGGTATTCGCTTGGTTGCACGTCTCTGTACAGTTTCTAGGAGGTTAATATTCTGGGCAAGATAGGGGTTCCAGACCGGTGATGCAAACTCCAAGTGTGGCCGCACCATAGCTTTGTACAGCTTCAAATAGATAGCCGGTGAGCGGCTGACAAAGGTCTTGCTGAGTGACGCCAGAACACCTTCGGCCTTTTTGACAATTTTGGAGATGTGTTTCGTCCAACGTAAATCACTGCTGACAGTAATACCCAGATCACGTTCACAAGAAAATTTCTTGATATTAGTGTTGTGGAGGATGGTTTCGATTCTTCCTCGGATTTCCAATTCCTTCAGTCTCCTTTCCAAACCCTTGGAGACCGTTCCAAGGGCACCAACAACAATTCACCCTCATGTTCCACAGCCCCCCCACCCCACTTCTCTGGCAAGGTTCAAATATTTATAACTCTGTTGTTCGTCGGGACAGCAAAATCTACAAGATGACAAGTTCTCTTTTTGTTAATTAACACTAGGTCTGTCTTCTGACCGAGATTAGGTGGTCCGTCTGTATCTCAAAATCCTAGAGAATTTAAGTGTCTCATTCTCTATGACCGATTCCGGTTTGTGCATATACAATTTTGTAATTATTATTCTCTAGGCGGGATTTTACACCTGTAGTTGCTTTTAGTGGAGTCAAAGTAACAGCAAGTCTCCTCAGCACCCCCCCCCCTGGATATTTCTATCTTTTTAAAAAATCATTTTGCTCTTTGCGATTTTTTTACACGATTTATAACCGATAGTTATCTGTGAAGCCCGAGTGACAGTAAATCTCCCCAACTGCCTTGGAAACTTCTAAGTATTCTTACCGATCTCAGCAATTTTGAAATCTAACAATCAATTCTTCTTCGGATTTTCAGTTCTATTATTCTTTTTTTTACTGCTCCTTGTGTAATGATCCGCGTGCGGTTATTTCCTATAACTCCAACATAAACAAAGGGGAACCACTCTTGACTGATAAATTATTTATTTATTGATCTACTAGGCAAAAAGAAGACGGGGTTGGGGTTAGGGTTAGGGTTTAGGGTTAGGGTTAAGGTTAGTTTAATGGGTAAATGAATAAATAATTTATCAGTCAAGAGTGGTTCCCCTTTGTTTATGTTGCAGTTATAGGAAATAACCAGGTTCAGAAATAAATTAAATGGGCATTTTGTGTTTTGTATGGTGTTTTTTCATTTATTTATTTTATTTTTCATTTATCTATTTATTTTTTGTTTGTTTGTTTATAGAGATCCTTTCTGTTTTTGCGTCGGTCTATAAATCATTTTAAATCACTGAATCTCCTCTTATTGAGATATTTCAAGTTTTGTGATAACTTTTTTTTTTTTTCAAAAAAAAAAAAAAAAAGAGAAAAAAAGAAAGAAAAGAATTTAAAACAAGAAAAGAAAAAGAATTAAAAAAGAAAAGAAAAGAAGGATTTTTTTTCAAGTTAAAAACTCCCATACCCATTAAAGAGATAAGCCTATTTGTATGTCGGAATCCATTTTGAAGACAAGTGAGAAAAGACAAACAAATAATTCGTTTAAAAAATTGTTTTAATGTTCAAAACTGAAGCCGAACTATTTTCTTTGTAAAACTGCAACAGCATTTTTTAAAAAACTCATTTTTCATTCTGTATTTGTTAATAAACGAATTCCTTGTCTATGTTCAATCTGCATATATATATATATAATATATATATATATATTATATATATATATATATGAACTTTCATATAGCTTTTATTAAATAATTATATACAACGACTGAATCTCTGCAGAGAGGTAAGACCCCTCCCCCAATGGACCACATGTTAGCCGTGGGTGGCGATCCGAGATACTTAAGGATGGAATCCTGGTGGCTGAGCTGTCCATCACATGCAACACTTCACTTTGGCGCTCACTTAGGCTAGATGGGTGAGCGAAAAGACCCCCCCCCCTCCGATCAATCGGCTGGTCACGTCAAGTCCTAGCACCTATATGAATATAAATTCTGAGAGGTAGACATGAACTGAATGTTTTAACACTGTAGTGAGCTAATAAATAATTGTCTCCCCTTGGATTTGTGGGCGTGTCTTTGGATATCACGTGCCCATTGGTCGTGTGAGAATTCAGCACCCCCCTCCTCCTTCCTTTGGTTTCTGTTCTTTGAACTAATATGACCGTTTTTTTTTGTTTTTTTTTTAAATTTTTATTTTTTTTAATTTTTTAAATTTCTGTTAAATGAACAGATTTGATCTGGCCATCTGGCATTGTCGTTTGCTTCTCTTTTGAGATGAAACCAACTAAAGAATACAAGTAAGACTTTTCACCATTTTGGTACGACCTTTTATATACTGCTCGCTCATAAAACAAAGTGCACATTTCATCTGTTTGGGACATGTTTGTGTATTGTTGTAATATTTCTTTTTTTATGTGTTTTATGTTACATTTTAAATGTTGTATATATTTATATGAATTATTTGTGTTTCTTTCCGTTTTATCATCTTGTACCAAAATAATGAGAATGGAATCGCCCGTTTTCCTATGAATAATGTCTGACGAAATCTCAGAAGACAGAAACAACATGATTTCACGAGACTTGTTAATTCAAACTAACAATTGCTAATTATTCAGTCCACCTTGTATCTTTGCTTAGTAAATCTTTTCCCCTATCCTTAATACTCGTAGTGTTTCTTCGTATTATTTCTCTGTTACCCGAGTCACAACATGTTTATTCATGTTTATTATATATATATATATATATATATATATATATATATATATATATATATATATATATATATATATATATCAATGGATATATTAATTCTAATATTGGAGTGGGGACGCGACTAAACATCTTCCCTAGAGCCAAACCATTACCAAAATACCAGTAATGACTTCAATAAAAATGTTTTCAAACAAAGATTTTATTATGCCCCATCATATATTTTCACACCATTTTCGTTGTCATATAGACACAGTGCGGTGCGTGTTTAGTAAGTGGTCCTTTTGACGATTACCAGGGACACCAAGAAAATGATTTCTACATGTTTTCGGCCGGTCCTAATAAAATGAGCAAACACATTTCATGAAATCACAGACTATCAAACAATACCCAGATTACTGATGAGAGTCTGATAAAACTTATCTCTAGTGAAGATACAAATATTCAGATATTATTTTTATTATTTGCACTCCAAGTGAATTGTTTGCACCAATTGAGGTTCACTCTAACTTGAGGGGGGGGGTAATACATGTCAGATTCCCATATATTTGTCAAAATAAGATTGTTTAGCTGATTTTCAATTAGAGTTACCAACCTGAAAAATAAATCAGTCCACCTTGTATCTTTGCTTAGTAAATCTTTTCCCTTATCCTAAATACTCGTTGTGTTTCTTCGTATTATTTCTCTGTTAGATCTTATACCCGAGTCACAACATATTTAGTCAGTGTTAGTATATCAATGGATATATTAATGCTAATATTGAACCAGGGCGAGTGAGGACGTGACTAAACATCTTCCCTAGCACCAAACCGTTACCAAAATATCATATATGACTTCAATAACACGTTTTCAAGGTCCATATTGTTTAACTGATTTTCAATTAAGGTTGCTAACCTGAAAAATAAATCAGTCTTATTGGTTATTTCCTATAACTCCAACATAAACAAAGGGGAACCACTCTTAACTGATAGATTATTTAATTATTTATTTTCCTATTAAACAAACCCTAACCCTAACCCCTAACCCTAAACCCTAACCCTAACCCCGTCTTCTTTTTTCCTAGTAGATCAATCAATAAATAAATAATTTATCAGTCAAGAGTGTTTCCCCTTTGTTTATGTTGGAGTTATAGGAAATAACCGTCTTATTTTCCTGACCAACCTCGTATATTTTAAGTAACAACAAATATTTCATAACATATAAGTAATGATTGGTTTTCATTTGCAAGTGTAATGCAAAAGTACAATTCCCATAAAGCTTAATCTGACTAATATAAAATCAATATTAGAATGTTGTGAGAATTGTTGAAGAAGAGAGCTTCAAAATAGGTTCATTGAAAATACCAAGTGGCGACTTGGTAATTACCACTGACTAAATTGGTAAGCATTAGTTATTGACGACGTATCAGTATGAAGGGGGAAAAAAAGAATAAAATAAAAAGTCAGTGCGACATTGAAAGCAAAATTTCTGTGAGTGACCAAATGGGAATTTCTGAAACAGGTTCTCTCATACAATGATAGAAACTTCAAGGAAACAAAATGGAAGTCTAGAAATAAGACATTTATATTTCGAACAAAGGTTGATAGATAATCGATCCAAAATGATACAGAAATCATCTATCTATCTATCTATCTATCTATCTATCTCAGTCAGTCCATTATCTATCTATCTATCTATCTATCTATCTATCTATCTATCTATCTATTTCTCTCTCTCTCTCTCTCTCTCTCTCTCTCTCTCTCTCTCTCTCTCTATCTATCTATCTATCTATCTATCTATCTCAGTCAACCTATTATCTATCTATCTATCTATCTATCTATCTCAGTCAGTCTATTATCTATCTATCTAGCAACCAATCAATTAATCAGTCAGTCTATCTATCTATCTATTTATCTATCTATCTCTCAGTCTGTTCACTGCTATCTATCTATCTATCTATCTATCTCAATCTGCTCATTGCTATCTATCTATCTATCTATCTATCTATGGGAGTAAAATGAGGTAAAATTATTCTGACTGTATGTGGAGAAATGTAGAACAAACACGGGATATTACAATGGATGGAAATTTATTAGTCGTAGTGTCGATGTTCGAATATTTCGGTTTATAAAGAAACCTTCTTCAAGACAATATGAAACTAATCAAGAAGAAAAAAGGAGTTATGTAGTTAAAAGATGATGGATGTTTTGAATGCGTTGAGTTTGAAGAAGGTTTATTTATTAATCGAAATGTTCAAATATTGACATTACGACTAAGAAATTTCCATCTATTGTAACATCTCGTGTTTGTTCTATATCTATCTATCTATCTATCTATCTATCTATCTATCTATTTATCTATCTATCCAATAAAATTTCTCATTATATTTGTCGACCATATGGACATTCGATTTCTCTGATAAAATAAAACGGAAATACTTTCAAGTTGTAGGCGTGTCAGTACTATTTCATGGTTGCACCCCTTGGACCTTAACGAAATGCCTGGAGAAAAAAAAGCTAAATGGGAACTATACAAAGAAATCCTGAAATCAAAATCCTAAATACAGTAGCTGTACGACTACACAAACCATCTAATTAAGACGAACAAGGCATTCTAGGTATTGCTGGGGAAGTAAGGACGAACCCATAAGCGACGTTCTCCTTGGACTCCTACATATGAACACACCAGTGTTGAGCAACTTGTATACATTTACATTAAACTTACATATCCAGTCACACTTGCAACTGAATGACCATCTTCAGTTCGGCACATGAGCTTTTAGGTTGCATACAGCACTTGTTGAAGAGAAAAGTTTATCTTTATTTACATAATTATTACAATATAGATTTCAATGCTGTACAGTTTGGTAATAAATGATACCTAATAATACTCGTTTTTACAGTATAATATTCCATTATAAAGAACAAAATCCTGGTGTATTTGGTTGAGAAGAAAACTAACTTTAAAAAATTGTCTGACGTGTAATTATTTATGGGCGATAGCGTATCTTTGAGAATCTGTGTTACGCCTCAAAGATACGTGGTTCAAACTGACCTAAAAAATGTAAAAGTTTTTAAATAAAATAAATGGTGCGTTATATATTTTATTCATCAATATATCAACACTGAGAATTTCATTAAATTCGGTTAATGGGGGGGGGGTTCTTTCGGCAGGGTGACATACGATGGTGGAATTTAGGTCCGTTAAGTTTGATTTAACATTTATATTATATATATATATATATATATATATATATATATATAGGTGGGTGATATCAAGTGTTTCCTTGATAGGATTCAACCAAAATTGAGAACTCAAACGTACATATAAAGATTTGCGTATACATTTTTATATATAAGGAGTGTTATAAATAATTGAATAGATATCTTGGGTGTGGGTATAAATTTAAATTTATTTCGACATTTCTTTGTCTAGTCAGTCTGATCTTTGTTGATTCGACACTCGGTCTCACTGGTGTAATCTTCCCGTTTTACTTATTATTGCCTTTTTCAATTAAATTTCTTTTCTTTTTCTTTTTTTTTAAATTCTGCGTTTATTATTATTATCATTTAAATGATCTAACTTGGAGAATAAAGCAATTTCCAGTCTGATTTGCAACTGAATTTTCAATTTTATTGACTGATTAATTTTAAAGACATGTCAACCCGACTAGGATTAATTTATGCCTTAGAGTTAGTGAATTGCCTTCGATATACGTTCATATTTACATTTGTTGTGGAGTGATTTCTTAAGAGTATTTTCTTTTCGAATACGAATCATTCTTAAACAGACCAATTTGACCCATAGATGGGACCCTAACAGTTACTACCACTTCGTGTCAGGGTAAGGGGGGGGGTAATGGCAAGAGGTACTCAACAGTCCCCAAATCTCTAGAACGGAAGCCACACCATCAGATGCAGCTTAGTATCATACCCAGAACACCTATTATTTTTTTTTTTTTGGGGGGGGGGTCTTACATCCCTGCAGAGGGTACAGTCAGTGTATTCGAAGCCCTATCGACAGGTTGGAATGATCATTTATAATTTGGCACACGGGCCTTAGGTTGCATATAATAATTATTTAGGGAGTAGCAAAAAAAATCGGATACTACGAGTTTTAAAAGCGAATTAAGAATAATTAAATCTATTATTTAAGGTTAAACTTTGTCTAAATCGATAAGTAGTAACATAATAACCATCATTAAAAAAAGAAAAATATCATTACATATGCAGTTTATTTTTAAAAGATTTAAAACTATTTGTTTTGGTCAATTTCGACGCGATCCGCCATTTTGGCTGTTTTTCAATGGTTTTAGGCGCTTGTTTACAATTTTAACGTAACATTTGGGATGGAAAGAAATTTAGCAAAAATCAGGTAATTATCCGATTTTAATGAAATTTTCAGTATTGATTTAACAATTAATGAATTTTATAATGCATCAGTTATTTTATTTCAAAACTTTAATTTAGTATTTTTGCTATGAAAAATTAATATATAAAATTCATTTAAAATATGAAAATGCTTTTTTATATTTTTAAATTCTAGAAATAAATATCTACTTAATGCAAACCTTATTTTAGTCAAACAAAGAATACGTTTTGATGAAAAACTCGATTGAAAATGTACCCCCTCCCCTTTTTAAGCAGAAAAAACATCGATGTATAATTTTTTCTTTTATAAAATAATAGCCAATTAAATAATTATCGAAATAAGTAAAAAAGAAATCTCCAAAAATCAATTATTTTTTTTTTTTACATCTGATTTTTCGATTTTTGGTACTTATTTTCTCATAGAAGCGCAACCATAATTTTTTTTGTTTCTATTCATAACTTCGGTCTTTTATCTCATTATTTATACTGTAATTAGTATCAAATATGATCAACTTGCAAAACATTTTACGCCCCCAAAATAAGGGGGGGGTGTCAAAATTAAGTCACCTGAAAAAAATGAGAAAGTTTTGAAATAAAATAAATAATGCATTATAAAGATCATTTATTGATACATAAACACTGAAAATTTCATTAAAATCCGATAATTTCCTGATTTTTGGTAAATTATTTTCTGTAGGGGGGGCTAAAGTCATTTTGTCAAAAACGCATATTAGGCTCAGTTTGCCAGTCCCTAAAATACCTGCGGTTGTCAGAAATGACGAAGAAAAAAAATCTACGGTTAATCGAAAATTCGGTTGTTGTATTTTATGGCATATCAAACCTCTTTGGATCATTTAATGCCGTATCAAGTAATTTTTATATTCGATTTCTTACTGTAACCGCGATGGCTTAAATAGTCACCCATCTAAGTATTAAACAGGCTAATCGCTGCATAACTTCGTTGATCTAGCGGGAACAGTTTCTTTTAACATGACTGTAAACCATATAGAAGATACGAAGTGACGATTTGATAATAACCAACGACTGAATTTGGTAAGAATGGTTTCTGTCGATCGATGAACAATGGGGACCTCCAATTTGACCTATCAACCCCGTATACTTAACACTATGAAACTTGCATAAAGGTTAATATTTTTGTACCATTCAAAAGAAGAAACATTAACAAAACTCCTGATGATATATAAAAAAAAAAAATTCAGCTTACGGAAATAATGAAAATTATGAACGAAAACAATGTTTAGACTTTCGCACTGTTAAATTAATTAAAATTTTTACGTAGCCAAAAACAAGTCCAGACTAATGGCTTTTTAAAAATTCTATGAAAAATCAACTAATAGTCAAATTTTTACCTGTTGATGAAATTATGTTTAAAATAAGTTTTTCCTAAAATATATTAGGTAGGTATACCCAAAATTGACCTAAAATCCGTTTTTGACCAAATGAATTTAGCCCCCCGCCCCGAAAATAATTTACCAAAAATCAAGGAATTATCGGATTTTAATGAAATTTTCAGTGTTGATTTATCAATGAATTAAATTTATAATGCATTATTTATTTTATTTCAAAACTTTCTGATTTTTTTCAGGTCACTTAATTTTGACCCCCTCCCCCCTTATTTTGGGGGCGTAACATTTTGGCGAGTTGGTCAATTTTCTGCACTAATTACAGTATGAATAAAGAGATAAAAGACCGAAGTTATGAATAGAAAAAAAAATTATGGGGGATTTTCTATGAGAAAATAAGTACCGAAAATCGGAAAATAAAATATTAAAAAAATATATAACATTTTTTTTGGGAGATTTCTTTTTTATTCATTTCGATAATTATTTAATTATCTTATAAAAGGAAAAAATTATACATCGATATTTTTTCTGTTTAAAAAAAAGGGGGGGTAAATTTTTAATAGAGTTTTTCTTCGAAACTTATTACTTTATGGGCCTAAAATAAGGTTTGCATTAAATAGATATTTATTTCTAGAATTTAAAAATATAACATTTTAAACTTAACATCAAGATTTTCATATTTTAAATGAATTTTATATATTAATTTTCCATAGCAAAAATACTTTATTAAAGTTTTGAAATAAAATAACTGATGCATTATAAAATTCATTAATTAATAAATATATACTGAAAGTTTCATTAAAATCGGATAATTCTCTGATTTTTGGTAAATTTTTAAAAATCGCTAATGTTACATGAATTTTGTAAACACGCCATTTATAAAGAGCGTTTATGGCCGAACGCGATCGAAATTGACCGAAAAATTCGTTTTATATGTATTAAAAATGAATTAAATGTGTAATATTATTTTGCTTTTTTTTATTGGTGGTCATTATGTTACAACTTATCGATTCAGACAAAAGTTTGACCTTAAATAATCGATTTAATTAATTTTAATTCGTTTTTTAAAAAAACATTAGATGACTTTAACAGAAGATTTTTGGGTATACCTAATATTAGGGGAAATATTTTTACGGGGTCAAACCCCCCCCCCCCATTTTATTTTATGAAATATGAAAAAATGAACTCACAAAAAACGATTTTTCCTTTTTTTCTATGAATATAAGAGTCTGAATAATTATATCAGAAGATTTTTATAAGTTTCTATACGGGAGGTTTTTTTTTAATAAAAGAACCATGAATACAGAATTCTGCTAAAACAATATCAATAAAGAAATTGACCCTGTTGTAAAATTTAAAAAAAAAAACCCAAAAAAACGGACTGTTTTACTTATTTTTCAAGATAACGGTGAGTAATTTTTTCTCAGTCGGATAATTAGATCTTTGAATTAACTGTTTATCTTTGCAACAACTCTCTTTATGTTCGTTTTTTATTTTTCGAGATTTAAAAAAAAAGTTAAAAGATATTTACGTTTTTTCCTTCAATATTGATCACATGATGTATTTTTACGGTACTTAATGAACAAGAAGAAGAAAAATGTTTACATCGTGATTTATAGGTACCAACAATTTAACCCCCCCACCCCCCCGTATTTAACACAATGAAAGGTTAATATTATCTTGAAATTTTTTTGTCCATTCAAAAGAAGAAACAAAAAAAACTCCTGATGATTTTTCTTACGGAAATAATTTGAATTATGATTTAAAAAACAATGTTTTCATCGTTAAATCAACTGAAATTTAACGTAGCCAAAAACAAGTTACGACAAGAGGATTTTTTAAAAATTCTATGAAAAATCAATTAATGGTCCGATTTTCACGAAAAATTCCAGAATTGCTTTTCTTTTGAAAATATGTCTGAAATAGTTTATTCCTAAAATATATTAGGGGAATTTTTTACGGGTTCTACCCCTCCTCTATTTTATTTTATGAGATATGAAACAAAATGAACCGGAAAAAAACGATTTTTACTATTTTTCTATAAAGATAAGAGTCTGAATAATTATATCAAAAGATTTGTATAAAATTCGAGTCGGTAGTTTTTGAAGAAAAAAAAACATGAATTCTGAAATAAAAAGTGCTAAAGAATGTCAAAATATTATTATTTGAAAAAAAAAGTTTTTTCTGCTTTTTAATTGATATGTACTATATTCTATTAAATTGTCAAGAAAAAAATCTTTTTTTGAAAAAATAAATTAATTTAAATCTTTTGTGTGCTTAAATAATTTTGTTTTTTTTTATGTTTAAAAATCTTTTTTTGTGTGTACAAATCGAATTTTTCACTAATATATGAATATATAATAACACTGAATTTTAGAATTCAGGTGAACTAAAATTGTGTCCGATCCACGATATATTAATATTTTTAAGAGAATTTGTAATTCTTATTGTTGAATAGTAATGTTTTATTCTCATAATATACGGAAGAGCAACACTGACAATAGTTGTTTTTCCTTGGAAGTACAAACGAGACGAGACGCGTTCCAGTCTACTAAATATTGTTTTTTTTTTGTTTGTTTGTTTTTAGCGTAAAATATTCAGTTTCAACAACCTTAGCATCTGTACAAGAAAATTAAGTACTTCTTCATCACTTTATCAGTTTTTTTCTTTTTCTTTTCGATTTTAAATTTACCAAAACCGCCGGCATAATTGGAAAAAGGGTTACTTTCATTGTGAAATTTCAATATTAAATTTCAATAGTAAATTTTACTAGTAAATTTTACTAGTAATTAACATTTTCATACATTTAATTTCTTTTTAGAATTTGAACGGGCGCAAATTCGATTGACATAATTTAAAAAAAAAATTTTAATAGTAAATTTTAATATTAAAGTTTTTCAAATTGTTATTCATTTCATTTCTTTTTCGATTTTAATTTTGAAAGGGCGCAAATTCTACAGGCATAATTTGAAAAAAAGTTAATTTCACTGAGAAATCAACTAAAAAAAAATATTCCGGAGTAATTCTGAAACTACCACAAATTTGTTTTTTAAAAATCGTTGAAAACCAATAATCGGTTATTGAATATGCACAAGAAAACAATTATGTCGAATACAGCCACCCATACATTTAAATGTGTAATTGTCAAAGAGAGATAATATGTAAATTTGCGGTCCCGGTTTCTATATAAAAATCACCCTGTTGCAAGTAAAACGAACTGTTTTATTTATTTTTCAAGATAACGGTGTGTAATTTTTCCCAATCGGATAATTTGATCTTTGAATTAACTGTTTTTCTTTGTAACACTTCTTTATGATCGTTACTTTTTTTTTGCGAGATTAAAAAAAAATGTTCAAAAATATTTACTTTCGTTAATGTGACACGATATCGGTGATACCTAGTGATTTAAAGTGTGATTTTTGTAATTTGCTAAGTGACAATTGACAAAACAGATTCACATAGAATAGGGATGGGGGGGGTGGAGAAGCTTCAAGAAAAACAACATGGACGCCGGTCAAATAAGACGTTTATGTTCGTCACAAAAGTTGCTATGCAACCGACGAAGATGGCCCAGATCAAATCATTTGATATCAAATACAGCTGTTTGCGATTCATCGATTAAAAATAAACAACAAAGTATCGAGGTTTTAACATTTTTCATACTTTAACTCTACGGCTGTCTCACCACTGAGATAATACCGTAATCCGCAGGCAGCGGCTCACGCGCATGTCACTTGTTTACACTTGTTTACTATGTGAACAGCCCTGCCATCTTTTGTTTTGTCTGTGAACCAACCCTAACACTGGTACTTGTTCCTTTTGTAATAGGGAACCAGATGAATAATAATAATAATAATAATAATAATAATAATAATAATAACTTAGTTACGATCATTTATGATCAGGGCACACACCGTGCGTTTGCTGTTGAAGCATTTTTTAAAGATTGGTGAATTGACGGAAGTGTATGGCACGTTGTGCATGGAAGTCAAAAACGTCCGCAAGTGACGTAGGGAGTTTGCAACGATGATGCGTTTCAACGCTTACTCAACGACATGGCGGCAAACTGGGCATATAAAACCAACTTTTGGTATAGAAACTGGCCGTCTTCTATCTGAACTAGAAACTACAGAGAGAGAGAGAGAGAGAGAGAGAGAGAGAGAGAGAGAGAGAGAGAGAGAGAGAGAGAGAGAGATCATCTCAAATTTCCAAGATTTATTTTTCTGCGCATTTTTTTCGAAACTGAATAAATACCTGGTGTATAACAGTATAATTACCATGTGTATAACATTTACAATGCAATTCGATTCTAGACAATTACATTGTATAAACCATAATACAATTTTGTATCCATCATTTAGGACATGCAAGATCCTTCAACTGATCTTCTGGAAGAATTCCAAATCTATTAATAATGGAGATTGTCTGTATTTCTGTCTGTAAAAAAAACTACATCATAGCTCTACGTCACAGCTTACGTCACAATATTCTTATGCTATATACACCCAAAATTTGAATAAGCTATTTCAAAAATTGTTTTTTACTCTCGTTCTTTTTTTTTTACAGTTACAAAAAGTTAACTAAAAAGTTTACAAATAAATAAATACCTACGATTTTGTGTAAAATTGATGTGGAAAATATTCAAAATAATTGTTTGATTATTACATGCATGCAACATTTTATTTGAGAGGGACAGGGCTCAGTTTTCATTTCAAATTGTTTTACTTTTAATTTTACTCCTTTAATAAATATGAGGATTTGTCTTACTTATGATACAAACCCTCTGACATTGAATTTTGAACTCCCACCCTCTCAGGCAATGTCTTTCAAAATTAACTTTTACGACGCCCGGAGGGTGTTTTCTGTTGCTAGTTTATGTAAATTACCAAGATGACTTACCAAATCCTGTTAACATCCCAACATTTTGTAATGCAAATAAAAGCAGATTTCCTCTACTGGAACAGATTTCCAATAAGGTCATATGCAGTGATGCTGATAGCTTTTTGATTTAGTACGTCCTGAGACGCACATATTTGGTTTGAATGAGTCCCCGGGAAATGTTATGGGTCCCAACTAAAGTTTCTTAATAGATTGTATTTTTTTTTAGGATCTGGGGAAACAACTAAAGCCGTCTAACTTCTACCTTGTAATCTATCCTGTGTAATTCGTTTCTAAGAATCTATTGAAATGTATTTACAGTTATCTTGAAATGGTGAGGGAAGAAAAAAGAAAGACACTGGGACGCATGGATATGATTTTACTGCGTCCTTTTAGATTTTTGTGCGTTGGGGACGCAGGACGCGTATCTATCAGCATCTCTGCATATGGATGCCTGTTATTAGCGTAGATGCTGAAAGTTCATTTTCTCATAACAAAAAGATTTATTCAATAACCAATGTGAAAGTGTTACGCCCAGAGATCAGAGAGCAGATTATAATGTTGTTATTTACCAAGATATGTCTAGATTTGACACACTTCTACCTCTAAGAAAATTACGCACAATAGGGTAGATTGATTTTTCACTTTTTTCAAATATCAAATTATCCATCTATGCGAAAGTTGTGTGTTAGTATACTGAATACTGATACCAAAAATTAGATATTTTACTTGCACCATTGTTTGAAGAAATAGCATCAAAGATCGTCTACTAAAATGCACTAAAAATCCTCGTTTTCGCAAAATTTACATTTTTGTATTAAAATGGAGATTTTTTGAGAAGAGATTTGAAGATTGCTAATATCTTAATTTGGGAAATATTCAATCGTTTTAACAAATATGAGTGATGTTGATATTTCAAAATTATTTAATTTAACACAATTTGAATTAATATACTTAATTTGTTTTTTGATCTTTTTTGTTACAATGGTTCAATTATTATAGTTTAATTCCCACTTTGTAAAATTTTGACTACATTTTTGACCTTCTGTGATATCTATTTTTCGGATGCTTAACAATCTGAATATTTATTATCAAAGAAAGAATCTCTGATTAATTGTTCTACCTCTAAGAAAATTATTCACAATAGGGTAGGTTGATTTTTCACTTTTTAAAAATATCAAATTGTCTATTTATGCGAAAGTTGTGTGTTAGTATACTGAATACTGATACCAAAAATTAGATATTTTACTTGCACCATTGGTTGAGGAAATAGCATCAAAGATCGTCTACTAAAATGCACTAAAAATCCTCGTTTTCGCAAAATTTAACCTTTAGAAAACGTAGATTTTTAGTGCATTTTAGTAGATGATCTTTGAAAAAGTGAAAAATCGACCTACCCTAATGTACAAGCAAATTCCACTGTGTTGTTATCTAGTCATATGACATTTAAAACATTTTTTTATGTATAATTTGTTTCTTGATTTGTATTTCAAGATTTAAAACAAAATTGTTGAAGATATCAATTTCTTTAATAAAACTTTAAATTTTTTTGTTTTTGTTTTCAGTTTTAATAAAAGTTATAGCATATGTTGTATCACGAGGTGGAAAGATACACAGAGGAATGGTGTGCTTAACATATTTATTAAGCACCAGCATCCGGTGCTAAACGAATACATACGAATACAGAACAAACAATTAACAAGACAAACTTACACTAAAAGAGGAGAGTCCGTTCGGTATAGCCAACGCAGCAAAGTCAGTCTGAATATTATTTAATCTACTTTAATCGTAGGCTATTTTATGGCTATGAGCCAGTCCATCTGGTAGAGTGATGGAGGAGTATTAGCTACTATACAACAGCATATTTTATTGCAATTTTCTCATGAAATATAAAAATATAAATAAAAATCGCAATTTCACTAAAAATGGAAACGTGTGGGGATTAAAAAAAACGAAAATAGAAATAAAATAAAAATGAAATTAAAAAAAACAAAAAACTCCCATGGGGCCTTGACCGGATGACCCCCCCCCCTCTGCATATGTCCGACAAAAAGGACTGACTTCCTTCCCCCAAAAGGATATCTCGGCCATTTGAATTTAGGCTGCAACTGAGTGTAGTCGTTTCCTGGCCTGGAGATATCCCCTTGCCACGGCCGACTATGCCCCGTTCAATAAAGCCTAAGTCATAAAACTACCTCTTGCCTTTGTCTCTTTCCTTTTTCGTTCCTTAAATTTCATTTCAGCTTCCCAGCCCAAAAGAAGAAAGAAACAGTTTTATTGATACAAGACGAACGAACAAAACCTGTCCCCATAAACGGAAAAAAAAGGAAATTTACCTAATATGGAAACAGAATTAAGGAAAATTTGAAATGGAAAATCAGAGACCAATACACAATGTGCACTGGTCCAATCCATGATTGGAGCTGATCGTATCTGAAAAAAATGTGGTAAGATATTAGCTAGATGGAGCTACCATTACCACTTGCCTAAATTCAATTGCACCACACAGGTGACAGTTTAAAATATGGGATGAGGTATTACTGCTGCTGCACCCTGTACTAATAACTTGCGTACACTTATATGATGATGATCATCAAGTCGTGCTGATGATCATCAAGTCGTGGATTCCCTATGAATCTCTCACCATCTTGTCCCTATCGACCATCGCCCCTGGTAAGTCCTCTACACAGCATCTAAAAACGTCTAACAAAAGATTATCATGACAGATAGTTTCAAGTAATTTCCTTCAATATACGCACTCTCGAATTTTTCAGCTTTTTTCTTTCTTTGTTTATTTGTAAAAAAGTTAAGCTCCCTTTAAATTAACATGAGGAGCCAGTCTCGTAAACTCTTTTGATTTACTTTTGTCGGGAAAATAGACTTGTTTTTCATCTTATATCATTTTCTTTCACGATAAACTATTTTGCGATTTTTTCAATAAATATTAACTTTTTTTTTTTACAATAATTTTTTTAAATGCCTAAAATTATTCATTGTAAAAGAGAATTATTTAAGAATTCAGAAGAAAAACAAGTTTATTTTTCCGAAAAAAAAAAAGAAAAAAAAAACAGATCAAGAGTGTGCGAGGCTAGCTCCTGTTGCTAATTGGAAGAGCATTCTTGAAAAATTGAAAAAAATATATATAAATAATAATAATAAATAGATAAAATAGATAAATAGATAAAATATATGAATTAAATTTTTAAAAACCTGTAAAATTTGGGAGTGCGTATCTTGAAGATAACCAATTTCTTGGTCAATAATAATTTGCAATTGATTATTATTTGAAATTAATTAAAGTTGGGAACAAATTAAAAAAATTTTTTTTTTGTGCCTCTGTCTAGATACCGGAATCTAGATATATTCAATCCATTGAATAAGAATATAACATTCACTTCTTTCAAGAAACTTCACAGGGACACATATGACTGTTTTAAAATGGAGAGGGGGTATTTCTACCACCCACCGTATTTTCTTCATATTCCCTAAAATAAAGACAATTGTATGTAAAAGAGATCATTAATATAATTAATACCATTAATATTATTTCTCCTAAATTGTGGAATAAAACTTTCGAATATCATCAAAATTATTCTTTTTCTAAGTCTTGTTATTCATTATTTTTAATGCAATAATTTTTATTCTTCGTCGATGAGGATTTTTGCAAAAGTTAGTATAGCATTTAATTCTAAGACTAACAGCAACAAATAAATGAATTAAAACTTAGATTAAATCTAACAATTTATCAAAGAACAAATAAAACAATGAGAAACAATATAAAGTCCTTCCTGTGTTGAGTTTGAGGAACTTACCGGCGTGCTGGCGAAGATATCGGGTATTTTAGGGTGATTTCTTGGAGAGCTTTCAAAGTCGCTGCCTCGTCGGATCTGGTTTGGGGTCTCTTCTGTGATTTTGGTATTTTGCGTCAAAAAATATTCGGCTTGGTATTCTCTATAATATCAATTTTGTTACAGAAAGAATTTATCAGTAATTCCAATAAATTAAACAAAACCATACAGTCTGTGACAAAGAGATTCATTTAAGCAGGGAGTACATACACTTTCGATTTGTGAATTTTTCCCATGAACGAAACGTTACATTTTAATTCACCTTTGAATTTAAGTTTCTTACCGGAGACACCCTTCGCAATTTTATTTGTCGTACGCAACTCTGGACAACCGATTTTTTCCATGTTTGCTCACTTAGCACCGAGATATCACTACCAGAATTGAGTAATATTTTTACGGTCTGCCCATTTATTTTTACATTTACGTATTTGCGTCTCTGGCCCTCCTCAATGTTCTTTTTAGTCAAAACTACATTCACATTCGTTTTTGAGTCTCTTTTTGTCCCTTTTTTCTGTTTTAGCCGACGGTGGGAACTTTTATGGCCTATACGCCCACAATTAAAACATATTTTATCCCTAAAGAAACAATACTTCTTTAGATGTTGTCATCCACACGAACTGCATATACATTTTTGTTCTTTATTTCTTTATCCACTTCTGTTGTCTTACACTTTGTACTCGTGAAATGCACTTCTCCTCAATCCGAGTATTATCCTTTTTTATATTTATTAGTCGTTGATATTCCTCAGTCACTTTTTGTAGCGTAATATTCGGGTCCTGTTTCATGATAGTCAGGATTCTTGATCTAATTTCTTTGTCTTTCGGTGTTGTTAGCCCTTGGACAAAAATTAGGCACTTGAACATATCGCTTGATAATTCTTTTAATTTAAACGCCTCACACTGTGCGTTAACCATACCTGCATAAGTGACAAAATCATCGTCCTCTTGTTTTACGATATTTAGGCACTTATACCGTTTATGAAAAAGGCTATCTCTTTTATAAAAAAAAATGATAAAATCTCTATAGTTTCGCTAACTGTCATTTCTTCTGGCTTTTTGGGGAGAATTAAATTTGCATATTTCGTATTTTCGTCGGTTCCTAATTTCTGCAATAATAGCGTAATTTTTTCCTCATCAGTCCAATGCTCGCATCTTTTCATAAATATTGCTTCATATCTGCGAAAATAAGCCGGGAATGTCGAACCAATGTCAGGCTTGTATTTAAATTCAGATCGTGAATTTGAAATTCCTTCAACCGAAAAAAATGTAGAATCTGGTTCTTTTGTTGACCTAGATAATAATCCTTCCAAAAGTGTTTTATTACTTTTTTCCTCTTCGAATAGTTGTTGCATTGATTGTTGTTGCGGTTGTTGTTATTGTTGCTGTTGTTGCATGAATTGTAGCACCTTCGTTAATTCTGTAGTCAGTTCCATTTTAGCAACATCACAACAAGAACATTTTTCCAACAGTGTACACAATAAAATTTTTGAAGTCCAAACAAGAGGAGGGACTTTTGTTTTTACTTTCTGTAAAATGTTCCTCGTTAAGAAAACAATTACTTTTTTTAAGTGTCAAACAAGTGTAACGTTCTTCGTTAGCAAATGTTATCAACTGTATTTTTGTTTTTAGTTGTCGATTAATTCTTGGTCGGACGTTGGTTCAACTTGTGATTCGTTCTGAATCCTCGTCGCCACTGATATATCCGGGTTAAGGGATATATTATAAAGTTGTAGTAAGGTATATTCTCGCAGGTAAGTAGAAGCTGGTGCGTCGAATAGCAGTACGTCTTCCGTGCAGTCGGCGTGATAGTCTTGCTAGTAGGCGCTTGTACCATCACAGTGTCGAGTATTTATGGAGGACACTATCCAACCAGATAATAGTGAGGGGTACATAGGTATTTGCATATGTCAAAATTTATGTTGTTAAAATTAAAATTAAAATTAAAAATATGAAGAATCTTCAGAAAAGCCCATGACGTCACGGTTGCTGCTTCGTCCCAGAATTTGACCCAAGCGAGCAACCCCTACTATACTCGTTCCTTCAACACGTACGCCTTTGGGAGAAGGAAAGGACCAAGCTTACAGAGAAATGTGACGTCACGGATAGGGCAAGGGAGAATTTCGCCTTTGAAACTTCAGTGTCGCGCTGGCCATTACCCTGGGTGGAACTTGTAGCGTTTCGCTACCACACTGGGTTATGAAAATCAACCATGCTTTGAGGAATTAGAGTCTAACTCCCTCGAGAATGAAAAAAGGACAAGCCGGCACTCACTCGAAATTCAACAACCAAGAACAATAAGGAAATTTGTAGCATACGCTACCTTATTGTAACTACGAAATTCATCTATCTGAGAACTTTCGACCAAAGAACTACGAAATTCATCTGAGAACTACGAAATTCATCTATCTGAGAACTACGAAATTACGATAAAAATGAACATTTGTTACCGGGCTCAAAGATAAGTTCCCCGCAAAACCATCGTTTTTTGCAAACACTTACATCTAAATCTCTTTCTCTCTCTTTATCTATTAGTTACTACGCCACCCTCGATCAAATTGACATTTATTCCTTCTTCTTTCTTCTACCTATCTTTTTATTTGTTACATTAAAATTGTTAAACCTTAGTATTTGTTATCGTGTTTTTCTTTCATACAGCATCCGATTTGAATTTGCGTATTTTCCCGCTCCCTTGAAATTATCTTCCCTTTGTACTTGAAAAGGTTTATTCGCTTGTATATCGGAACTAGGATATTTTCCCCGGTATATTTACTAAGCGAATTTACCCGTACTCAGGAGTTAGAAGATATCCCCCATGTTGGTATTGGTGCTTCACGGCGCTAATCCCGACACATATTCATTACATCAATATATATAGAGGGTGTCAAAATAATGTATACACTCTGTTTTTTGTATTCTTTAAATATGTATTCTTTCTCTTGTATCAATCTGATTTAAAATACATAAATTGAATAAGTTATAACGATTCAAAGAGTGTATACATTATTTTGGGACACAATATATATATGAGAGAGAGAGAGAGAGAGAGAGAGAGAGAGAGAGAGAGAGAGAGAGAGAGAGAGAGAGAGAGAGAGAGAGACCCATAGAATAATATATATATATATATATATATATATAATATATATATATATATATATATAATGAATAGTGAATGAAAAAATGAGAAAAGTATTTGCATGGAAAGGTGCTCAATGCTAATAAAGCAGAGCAGATTTATAATTAATGGTGATATTATGGTTTCACACTCATAACTTAAAGTTTCTTGGTAATCCAATCATCAGATGAGAAGTGGTTGAGATGTCAAAAACCAGTCGTGAAATATATATATATATATATATATATATATATATATATATATATATATGTATATATATATATATATATATATAGTATCGCCTATAAATATGTATACGTCTAAAATCAAAATTAAATGAAAAGGTTAATTTTTTCTGAATCAAAGAAACTAGTATTTTATTTTTTGTGGAAACATCATCCAATTAAAACGGATATTATTAGGTATTATAAAAACTAAACTTCGAAATGAAGTAGAGTGAGTCACAGTTCCTAAGAAAATTTGGTTTGTTGTAGATTCTGATTGGCTGACACGGTAACAATAAAAGCCAATTGGATGATAAAATAAAAAGTAGATGTTTGTTACAATAGTTGTTTGAAATTTGAAGTAATGACGAAATGTTTTAAAAGGTAAAATGGTTCGGCTATGATTTTAGGATATTCACTACTTTTTAAGTGTTGTTAGTGACGGCTAACAAAATCACACACACACACACACACAGAGAGAGAGAGAGAGAGAGAGAGAGAGAGAGAGAGAGACACACACACACACACACACACACACAGACAGACACACACACACACACTGGCAGACATACAAACAGACAGACACACACACCCACATACACACAGACAGACAAACAGTGAGAGAGAGACAGACAGACAGACAGACACACACACCACAGACGGACAGACAGACACACACACACAGACAGACACATACACACAGAGACAGACACACAAACAGACAGACAGACAGACAGACACACACACACACACACACTCACACACACACACACACACATACACACACACAGACGGACAGACAGACAGACGGACACACACACACATATATATATATATATGAGAGTGAGTAAACAAACAAATGTGTTTATTTGATATGGCTTTTAGCCGACAATTTTGGGAGGATATGTGCTTAATTGAAGTCATACCTAATTTTGAAAATTAATTAGTTAATAATTAATGAATTTAGGCGGGCATATATGTTCAAATGTAAGGCTAAACAAATCGAGAAAATGTCAATCCCTGAATGTACATTTCGACCTATTAGGTCTCATCAGCAAGGTTATAGACATGGGAGACTGCTCCGTGTGTGACTTGAAACCTCGACTGCCAAGCTGGCAGGCGAGGACTCTAACCGTTGATATTGATATTCCACTTTTTATTGACTTGCTACACGACAGTATGAGAGTGAGTAAACAAACAAATGTTTTTTTTTATATGGCTTTTAGCCAACAATTGAACATATATGCCCGCCTAAATTCATTAATTATTAACTAATTAATTTTCAAAATTAGGTATGACTTCAATTAAGCACATATCCTCCAAAAATTGTCGGCTAAAAGCCATATAAAAATAAACACATTTGTTTGTTTACTCACTCTCATACTGTCGTGTAGCAAGTCAATAAAAAGTGAAATATAAATAAGTTTCAAAACAAACGAAGAATCTGGGAATAGCCAGCTAGTGTAACGGTTATAGTCCTCGACAAAAGCGAAGGAAAGGGTGGAGGTGGGGTACGTGTTCATCGTCACGTAAGCCTCGGGTGTGGGGAATGTAAGTAAGTATGAATGTATGTATGTAAGTGTCAGACAGAACAAGCAGAGTAGCAGACAGACTACCAAGAGTAGACCACGCCTAGAACCTAAGACGAATCTTAACCATGAAAACTCTTAATCACACCAACTAATCCCCTCATAAATAATTGTTAAACAAATAAATTTGAACTATTTTTCCTTTGTAAGAATAGTGACCACTAAAAGAATAAATTTTAGCAATTCATACGCACAATATATAAAAGTTATTTGAAGTTATCTATTTGCCTTATTTTCCCTTTTTACGGCTCAAATGGGGAGTCGATAAAATTTTCATATTATAATTATACTGTATTTTAATTATTTTTACTAGTACAAAATAAAAAAACACCCTCCGGGCGATGTAAAAATAGATTTTTGAAACATATTGCCTGAGGGGTGGGAGTAAAAAATTCAATGTCAGCGAGTTTGTACCCTAAGTAAGTAAAATCATCAAATTCATTAAAGGATTGAAAAATAAAACAATTTGAAATGTAAACTTTAAATATGTATTAAAATAAAACAAACTATATATAGATATATAATACCAGTCATGTATTTATTAAAACTTGTTTTAAAAAACAATGAGGACTGTCTAATGTTGCATGTTCAAATTTTGAGTGTATTTATTCTATGTTATGACGATTTTGAGTAATGTGACGTAAGCAGTGACGTAATTTTTGTTACAGACAAAAACCGGAAGCGAATCTCCATTATTAATAGATAAGAAATATTAGTAGGTGTGTGCTTATTTATTACCTATACTGTATTTAACTATTGAGTTGTCTCATGTACTGACTTCTGTGGAGGTTGAAACATTGCGTCATGTATTAGATCTTACAAAACACAATCGATTAGTTGCATTAATATGAGTTAGTATTATTAATCTCTATAAGTTAATTCAATCTCTTTCATCTTTTAATCACATCCAATTTGGAGTTAACAATATTATAATTAAAAATTGTCGTCTTTTATTTTTATACTTCTTTGTGTTATGTGATAAAATAAAAGCGAAAATAAAGAAAGGAAAACATGAAAGAAATACAACAGTTTGCGGATTCAGTCCTGCGTTGAGGATATTCGTCATTAGTCAGAAATTAGGATCACGATATTTTCAAGGAGTGGCTGTTATAATCATGGCAAATATTTAATACAAATTCTCTTCTTAATGTTGAAGAACGATTTGTTAAGTATTTCGTTTTGTTATAAACAGGGTTAGTATGAAGTGTGTGGTGGCAAGGAAAAAAACAAACACAGATTTTAAGTTTAACAATGTATTAGCAAAACACAAAGGTTATACGGTTGGAAATGGTTTAAGAAGAATGTCTGATATTGGCGATAGTCTGTTGTGGTGTGAGTAGCAATGTCAGCAGAACGCTTGGTGTTCGGTGGCCGAGAATGTTGTAATGGATGTGGTGAGGTATGTAGAAGTCCCAGTGATAGTAGTCAGAAGTTGTTTAATGTGGGTAGAAGGTCCGATGTTTAGTAGTTGTAGCCGAAGCGAGTTGGTAGTCGGGATTTCTGATGATAGTCGCCGCCAGTTGGTTAAAGAAAATGATATAGGGTTTCGTAGTCGTCCGCCCCTTAAGACTGCCGGTTGGTCAGGGTTATGAGGTCAGGGAATAGGTGAGAGATATAGGTCGGCTGACTTGGGGTATAGAGTTTCGTGTCGTCGGCTTCCTTTGCGATGTGGACTGTTCTGTCGCTCCGGTATCTCTGGCGTGGTCTTCAAAAGCCAGCCTTTAAATAGTTTATGGTCAGTGGAATTTGGATCAACTCAAACATCTTTTTATTTTTGCCGGGAATGTCTCAGATTGGACGAAAAATGCGAATTCTGGTTTTATTTATTTTTCAAGATTTCTTTATGCACGGAGCCACGTGCGCAAAGACGAGTTTTGTTCATTTGATTTTACACCTCGGCCTGTTAACATCCGGTTGGAATTCTCTTCATTGCGGTGTGTGGGTGACTTGAATTTGGTGACTTAGTGAATTGGGAGATATCTATATTTGTGTATATAACAGTTTCTTCATATTGTATAATATAAGAACAATTCACGACGAAGTAATGACAAGGACATTTTATTACCCGAGCAAACTTAATAGAAGAGAATACATTTATGACAGGAAATAAAAAGCTTATACATAGTTGTATAAGAGAAATGTCCTAATATGAAAATAATGTTTTCGTGGATAACAATCTTGAGGATGCCGGTGAAAGAGATTAGTTAAAAACGCTTACATGTTCTCATGTGTCATGCGACACGAACTGATTGGGACTGAAAGACCCCTGTACTTAGACAATGGTACTATTTAATCCATAGTTGGGGTAATAAGTGGGGGTTCATGCCTGTCGTATGGAAGTCACCCACTGATTGAATAAATATAGTGTTAAAGAATGATAGTTGGTTGAATATATAATTTCTTCGAACGGTATAAATATAAGAACATTTCTCGACGAAGTGATAACATTGACTGAACAAACTTAATAGAAGAGAATACATATATGACAGGAGATGCAAAGAAGATCTTATATATAGTTGTATAAGAGAAATATCCTAATAGGAAAATATTATTTTAATAGATAAAAGTATTGAGGTTGCTGATAAAAAAGAAAAGTATAAAAGCTTGTCTCGTGTGTCATGCAACACAAAATTCTGGAGGCGCGAAGCCTCTTTGTCCAGTAGACAGGAGACGCAACTGGTGCGTATTACCTCTGTGAAAACTGGAGAGTCTAAGAGAATTTCATTGTGCAATTTCCATCTTCCTATTGGTAATCGCTACACCACCTAGCGCCTACTGGTAGACACGGGATTAGTCGAGAGATGTAATCCTAACACGAGATAGTAAATATTATTTTTTTAATTGCTTATGTTTAAAATTACAAGCTAGATCTTTTTCTCTAAGTTACTTCACTGCTGATTTGTATATTGAACATTACCCTTTCTTTCTCGGTTGGAGTTGACTCAACACCTTCTTATTATTTTATTACATGAACTTTTAAAAAAGCCTATCTGCAGGACTTTGATCAGTATTCTTGATTATTGTAATCGTTTGTTTTAATACAAATATTACTTGTTGAATTTATGAGTTCTTTGTTTTTCTGTCTTAATATATGTGACCTTATGGTGTGTTGAGTGTAATTACCCATATATATTTATACATCCCATTACCCATACACCATAACATATTTACGACTGTATCATGTATCAGCCGACAAATAATGTCTCCAATCATGTTTTGAAATTTTTATTACCTCAGTCACAAAAGCAAAGTTTGAAGAGAAAAATAGATATTATCTACTTATTTTAGACATAAACAATTGGGAAATAATACTTTCTACCCAGGAAGTAAAAAAAAATGTTACATCGTGTTATTCACCCACACACATGAAATATGATACAAGGCAATTTTTAACGTGGGGACCCATACAAATTTGCTTGATATATAAATTACCCAATTACACAGAAGAAAAGCTATTTATATAACCAAGTCGGTATAAATGATTTTCAATGGTTGTTTTGGATATTTTCAGTGTGTTAGTTATCTCAGGAATTGTATAATGTTGATTATTCTCAAGTGTTTCTTGCTTGTAAATACACCAGCTCAAGACGAATCACCATAGCCTAAAGCTGACAGCAAGAGGCATTGGTCTCTACGTAAACTCAGACAAAACAGATTTTGTGTATTTTAATCAAGATGGTGACATCTCTATGGGGAATAGTTGTCAGTTTTATGTGGTTTAAACTCGCTCTTAGTCGTGTCTAATCCCCAATATAATTGGTTCTTCCTTCTTGTGGGCTGGTAAGCTGAAAGGGAATTTAGGAAAAGAAGCGAAAGGAACAAAAATAAGGATAACTTTAGGGTAAGACTTTTATTCGTTGATTCACACTATTTCTTGGGGGGGGGGGGAGATTTTCCCGAGCAAAACAATTGGTGTTTCTCTTTTAAAGTCTTGGAGTCAAAAAGCTGAGTCTTTATTGGCGCCAAGAATTCGGGGCTTTTCTGGTCTAAGGCCTTCTGGGAGATTGTTACATTTTGTGTCTTTTTATTTTTTTTTTTAATATCTAATTTAATTTTGTTTTATTTATTTCTATTTGGTTTGTTTTTATTTTTATTAATCCCCACGTCTCATTAAATAGCAGGCCTCTGAAATTGGTTTGCTTCGTTTTTTTATTTATTTAATGGCATATCAACCTTCGTGGGTTATTTAATTCCAAAGACATCCTTATAGAATAACAGTAGTAGTACTTGTGACCTCAGAAATAAAGCTGAGCCATTTCCGGTCATCAGCACACACAAATACTTGACATGCGCACACACATACATACACCGAAAGGCGCCAAATTTCCGAAATAAAATTCAGTTCTTATCCTGTTATCAAGAGTGTTTACTTGTTTTATTCTCGCTTAAAGAACTCACAGTTACCCTTTTTATAAGTTTGGTTATAAAAAGGCTTAACCATAAACGTACTATTTAACGAATTGCTGGGGGATGAAGAGGTTCATACCTTTCCCAAGGGTACAAGTCTGAAATGCCAGTCTCATGCCTCATTCTATATTAAGTCTATCGTTTTAATTTAGAAAAAAAACAAAAAAAAATAAACGAAAAAAAAAAAAAAACGTGTTAAATCTAAAAATCCAGCTACACAAAAATAAGCTGTTGGAATTAAGATATTTACTGCTTGTAAAACAAGAATTTGAAATTTCCAATATCCAACTGTCTTTGACTAAAATCCAAAATTATTTGAAAATTTAAACACTGGTTTAACAGTTAAAACGTCATCATCATCATCATCATCATCATCATACTCCTTGTGAGATTATTTTTTAGTTGACTTTTTGTAACTAGGATTTTAATTCGTGACGCAACCGACTGTACCAATGGCAGTCTCATATAGTATTTACCTCGCATCCCACGTATGCGGGTATGACACAAGGTCTTTAAATGTGGGACCACCCACGAACAGAAGCTCATGGGATGGTAGGCACAAAAAATGCGTGGATCCCGTCAGCATTCCCCGTCAAGGGGGGGGGGGGTCAGGCACTGGACAATAAACCCAGCCCTGCCCCTTTAAATCAAGGGGACAGGTGTTGCCTGGGGGGGGGGTACCCCTGGGATCACGCCGTTAATATTGCTTTACCGGCCCAGAGGCCGAAACCACTAATAATTTAGGTACTGGCAAACTGAGCCTAAAATGCGTTTTTGACAAAATGACTTTAGCCCCCCTCTCTACAGAAAATAATTTACCAAAAATCAGGGAATTATCAGATTTTAATGAAATTTTCAGTGTTTATTTATCAATAAATGATCTTTATAATGCATTATTTATTTTATTTCAAAACTTTCTAATTTTTTTCAGGTCACTTAATAAGGGGGCCCTTATGTTGGGGGCGTAACATTTTTTCGAGTTGGTCTTATATTGTACTAATTACAGTATAAATAATGAGATAAAAGACCGAAGTTATGAATAGAAACAAACAAAAAATATTTTTTTTACGGTGGCTATTCTATGAGAAAATAAGTACCGAAAATTGAAAAATAAAATGTAAAAAAATAATAAACAATTAATTTTTTGGAGATTTCTTTTTTACTCATTTCGATAATTATTTAATTGGCTATTGTCTTATAAAAGAAAAAATTATACATTGATATTTTTTCTGCTTAAAAAAAAAGGGGGGGTACATTTTCAATTGAGTTTTTCTTCAAAACTTATTACTTTCGTCTAAAAAAATAAGATTTGCATTAAGTAGATATCTATTTCTAGAATCTAAAAATATAACATTTTAAACTTAACATCAAGCTTTTCCCATTTTAAATGAATTTTATATATTAATTTTTCATAGCAAAAATACTAAATTAAAGTTTTGAAATAAAATAACTGATGCATTATAAAATTCATTAATTGATAAATCAATACTGAAAATTTCATTAAAATCGGATAATTACCTGATTTTTGGTAAATTTTTTTGCAATCGCGAATGTTACATTAAAATTGTAAACAGGCACGTAAAACCATTGAAAAATAAACATAATGGCGGATTGCGTCGAAATTGACCAAAGCAAATCATTTTAAATCTATTAAAAATAAACTGCATATGTAATGATATTTTTCTTTTTTTAATGATGGTCATTATGTTACTACTGATCGATTTAGACAAAAGTTTGACCTTAAATAATAGATTTAATTATTTTTAATTCGCTTTTAAATCTCGTAGCAGACGATTTTATTGCCAGTACCTACACTAATAAAATATCTTGTTTACTGAACGAGAGCCATTCAATAAATAAGGTGAATTTTACTTAAGGAGTTGGCAATAGGAAGTGCTGTTTACAGTTGCACTTTTCCCCCCAAAGAAATCAATTAGGATGAGTCCTTTCGTGTCCCATTCATTAAATAAGGTGAATATTTCCTAAAGAGTTGGCAATAGGAAGCATTGTTTACAGTTGGACATTTTAAAATATATTGCATGTTTTGAATGCAACCTTACGTCTACAAATTGCCAACTCCAACACAAATTACCGATTCCGGATACTCACTCATCACCATTGAACGGAACACAAGAGAATGACAAAAATCAAAAAATGTCTAAAAATCAATTATATCATAAATTTTAACAAAGTGATCATGTCTGGGGGTGGGTGTGGGTCACAAACTTTCAAGCGACATTATATGTTTCCTTTTATTCCCCTGTCGGTGGGGCATTAGAATGCACCGACTGCACCTCTGCAAAGTGGTAAGACTCGCCCAAATGGGGCCACCCGTGATGCTTAAGGACAGAATCTTGTTGGATGAGCAGTTCATGACCTGCAACACTCCACTTAGACCCTTACTTACGCTAGACGTAGAGGGGTAAGAACTCTCAATGAATCCACCTGTTGGCCATGGGTAGCGACCCGTGATGCTTAATGACGGAATCCTGGTGGAGAAGTCCATGACATGCAACACTCTCTCCCTTACGAGAGAAGCAAAACAAGTGGTCGGAGAGGCCCTCTGATCAATCGGCTGGTCTTGTCAAACCCTAGCACCTATATGATTGCCCCAACCCTATTGCCCTTATGGCAAGCCCCAACCCTTTTTATCATATGGGTGCTAGAAGGCGGTGACTGAGGGTCTACATGTCCTGGAAATGACATTAAACTCTATCTGACGGTGAGGTTCCAGTTTTGGAGGTTTGGGGAATGTAGAGCACCCCTTCACCACAATTGCCCCCGCGTCCACTCTGACCCGGAGTGGTAGTACCTGTTAGGGTCCCATCTATGGGTTAAATAGAAAAATGTATTTATAACAAAAATTGAGTATCCATTAAGAATTAATTTATTTCAAAACTTCGGCATTAAATGACCCACTGAGGTTGATATGCCGTAAAACAAAACAAAACAAACCTGTCAGAAGCTTTCACGAAATCCATTGAAATTTTAAACCAGCGAAAGATGTTGGTTTGTTGTTTTTATTCCATCAACACTTCACTTATCACGGACACTAAATGCTGTCGGTTATTGTGACAGTTTAATGTTTAATGAACGTGGCTAGTAGACTATGATTAGTGGGTTCAATTCTCACTGAGGGCACCATATTTCTGGCCTTGTTGGTTCTTGGGGCAGTGTGTTTAATAGAACATTTCAAAGGTTCTTTTGAGATGGCTACAATATTCTCAGTAGGGATGTGCCATTTGCAGGGTAAACATTTAGCGAATTATGCTTTAATTGCTTGTTTGGATAGACAGGAAAAACCTGAAGAAGGTCGGAGGATACAGCGGACAAAATTTTACAAAACCATAATAAAGATGAGACAACAGTACAAAAAAAAAAAAAAAAATACACATAAAGGCAAAAATTCAGACAAATAATGCTGGTTTCTCCCTAAACGCAGACATCATCTCTCGATGGAAAGTTTAAATGCCCTTTGGCAGTTACTACCCCAAAGATGAATTGCTATTCTTTAACGGGTTTATTGACCTATGAAAAGGCGTTTAAACTTTCCGTCGAGAGACGATGCTTACGTTTAGGGCATTATCTCGCAGGGTGAAATGATAATACGTAAAGGTTCAACTCATAGGATTAACTAGGATAGATAAAAAATGTCGTTGCTGGTCGTGTCTCAAATGAAAATAAATACCATATTTGACGGCATATAGGACGCACTTTTTTCCAAAATTTTCGGCTCAAAAAATTGCCCTGCGTCTTATACATCATAGGTGAAGTTTGATTAATATTTCCTGCTCTTGAGATGTCTTGTGTATGCTTATTGCTTGCCTGTACTGCCAAATTGCTTTTATACAGCTATGTTTCTGCTTGTGTAATGCACAGCTAGACTGTTTTCAACAATATATGCTTAAATACACTAAAAACTTTTTTTCCTGAATCTGACCTGCTGAAATTGGGGGTTTGCGTCTATATGCCGTCAAATACAGCATATTTTTGACAGGAAACCGTTTATGGCTTATATCAAAGAGCATAATCTAATAACTCTCCCACTAAGCTGCCTAAACCAACATCTTTGAGAAATCATTTCATTTATTCTAAAACTAGCAGTGGCTACCCAGCGTCGCCTGGTACAGGGGGATTTTTTTAAGTTAGTCCCGCAGATCCATTATTACTTAATTTTTATGTAAAAAAATAGACCTTGCATTGATCCAGCTCCTCTGAAGAAAAATGTTAATGTCTACTACCTAAAATATTAAATGAAAAAAAAAAAATCCATGCTGTTATCATTTAAATTTTATTTTCTAATTATCTTCACGAATATAAATCAAATCTCTATTATCTTTGCTCAAAAACCAAGCCCTGGTGATATTTAATGTGTATATATATTTAGTTTGTTATTAATTGTTTTATTTTTGAAGTTACCTCCAGAGATATACATATACACACAACTGCCCTTTATATATGGAGAGATAGATAGATAGATAGATAAAAGTCTACATTTGGTATTCAAGTTGATACCATTAATATTTTAGTGGGTGAATCATCTTTGAGATGCAATTTTACAATTTACCATAAACAATAATGTTATCTTGTTACTTTTCATGAAAATGAAATCGAGGCTGCCGAAGCACTGAGTCTTTCAAAGCCTCCATGCTTCCTGTAGTCCGCCGACACTATACCCGATGCCACTCTCCACATACATATGCACACACATACATGCATATTACTACTGTAAACTGCTCATGTTCCTGACACTAATACATTATTCTGTGTACTTGACATGAGACTTTGATGAGTTGTGGTGCACCTGAGCACTGTACACAATAAATTTCATTATTATTATTTAAATTCTCGGATTTCAGGCAGTCATTATCAATTAAATGATAAAAGGGGTGGGTGTGTGTGTGTATTGGTTTGTTGGATTTTATGGCATGTCAACCCTTGGGTTTTTTCATGTTGAAGACGTTTTGTTTTATTCATTCTTGTTAGGTATTCAATTTTTAAAAAAACTCATATTTTGATCTATTTAACTGATAGATTGGACACTAAGTTACTACCACTCCAGGTCAGAGTGCACCTGGGAGAAATAGTGATGAAGAGGTACACCACACTCCCTAGAGCTCCAGAATTGGAACTTTACCACTAGATGCAGTTTAACATCATACACAGAACTCCAAGACTCTCAGCCATCACCTTCTAACGTATATAGGATAGAAAGGGTTGGGACAATCATATAGGTGATAGGGCTTGATGTAACCAGCTGATTGATTGGAGAGGTGCTCTCTCCAACCGCCTTTCTAGCTGAAGTAAGTGCTAAAGTGAAGTGTTGCAGGTCATGCACTGCTCAGCAACTAGGATTCTGTCCTTAACTCTTAAAGTCCTATACCACCTCATTCCACCCGGCTGGAAGTCATATTCGTTTTTAACTAATCAGCCCCAAACAATAGCCTTTGTTTAAATTTAATATTAAACATATGTAGAAATCTTTGATTTAAGGGAAATAATAGGTAACTTTAGATTAACCAACTTGAGAAAGGGGCAGAGATATCCAAAGAAAGAAATTATATATATTACACATACATGTTTTTATTTGACAAGAAAAACTTTTTTTAAATTCAAAACCAACCAAGATAAACAAGAAAATGAGTAATTTTTTTAATAAACAATAAAAAGAAGAGAATAAAGAAAATTGATAAGGAAACAAACAAAAACCAAAATGAAGAAATGAAAACCAATAAATAGAAAAAAAGCAGAAAAGAGAAAATTTGTCACTTTGGTTATGCCAATCAATTCTTCAATAGACACTTATATAATCTTATATATTTGTAATGTTTGTCTGTCTGTCTAGGAATACAATTGAAAACAAAGTCCTTTAATAAGATCAAATATATAATATATTTGTAGTGTTTCTGTCCAGGGATGGAATTAAAAACAAAGTCCTTTAATAAGATCAAATAAAACTTTTCTCAGGTAGAATCTTACAAGCAATTCAGTGTTAGTATTTATATTATTCCTGAATTCATTTGGGTTACACTAGGGACCAAATTAATGGCTGGGATATAAGAAAATAGGAAAATAAAATTGTTGTTTTATTCAGAGTATTTTAAAGATGCACGTTCTTTCATGGTGCTTCGGGTTTGAAAATAGAATAACACTAAAAGATTTATTNTTATTGGTGAGCAATATAAGATTTAAAAATTAGAGGCTTAAATTTAGCCAGATAATATATAAACTGGGCACACACACACATATGTATATCTCTATCGACCCCCTAGTGGGTTCAGCACTTTAGAGGGGATTTTGCTGACGATCGCTAACTAAGCTTAAAAGGCAACACTTCTATAAAAACGGAGGGAGCAGTCTCTGGTAGCCTTTACATATATACAGGTGTATGTATTTATCAGTTAAAAATCTTATGCTGATGGACGTGTGGTTAAGCAACTTGTATGATGATGAATTGATCAGGTTTAAATCCCGGTTGAAGGTAGCCTACTAGTGTCTAGCCTCACTGAAGAGACGCAATATGTCGAAACACGGTATCTGTGGACAACTTTATATATATATATATATATATCATAGGGGTTGTTATTAGCTAATAAAGACCTTCCTCTCCCCCAGTCAATTGCAATTCTAATTTTTTAAATTTTTCTTCATCTTAATTCTGTTCCTAATTCAAAGTGAAAATAAAATCGGAGGAGAGAGAGAAAAGAAAAGAATTATTCTGGTGTATGTGTATGGTTGTTTTGTTTTATGGCATATCAACCCTTTTTGGGTCATTTAATGCTGAATCAAGTCAATTTGATATCAGGCTGCTTACAGCACCTGCTGTTGCTTAAATGGTCAACCCATTTAAGTAGTGAACAGGTTCATGGCATATATATATATATATATAATACACATACACACAAGTAAATAAATAAAAAGCACCATCTTTTGTAACTGATCAAAACATTTCAACACTGTAGAAAAGTTGATTGATTTTAATGGCACATCAACCTGTCTAAAGTTATTTTATGCCTAGAGATTAGGAAATTGCATTTATTTACATTTTTTATGCAGTTGTTTCTTTAGATTTTTTTTTTTTTTGGCACAAGTCCTATTGAATATTATTAATTCTATTTGACCCATAGATGGGACCCTAACAGGTATTACTATTCTAGGTCAGAGTGGACCTGGGAGTAATGGCAATGAAGGGGAACTGGAATCTCACTATCAGATGTAGTTTAATTTTATACAAAGGGACACTCTTTTGTTGGTGGGAGGTCTTTAATCCTTGGCAGAGGATACAGTCAGTGTGTTATAAGCCTGTAGAAGAGTGGAGAAAAAAATATTTTAAATCATTTCCTTTAAATTTTTTTTTTTTATATAGATCATTTGTTTGACAATGCCAAAGTTGACTAAAAAAAAAAAAAGTGTAAAATATACAAAAAAAAAAAAAAAAAATGCTTAATAAATAAAAATACAATTAATTGGACTGCAAATTCTAATTTAAAGTGCAATGAAGAACAGACAGAACGAAAGAGATAAAAGAATGCAACAACTTAAAAACAACAACAAATTAATAATAATAAAAAAAAAAAAAAATCAGATAATTTCTAATGCTGCCTTTATAATCGTTGATGGTGAACAAAAAGAGAAAAGTGTATAAAAATCAAAAAATGAAAAACCAAAAGAAAGTGGACAAGACAGGGCAGTTGAGTGAATGAAGATCAAAAAAAAAAGAAAACATTTGGAAATGAGGTTTTTTCAGTTTAGGGCAACTAACTTTATGCTGTCAACATGCATCTTGTACTCTATGATGGTGTTTGGTGGTAAATTGAGGACTCGCTTCAATGTGTCTCGTATTCGAGATGTCGTCACTGTATCATTAGCTGTTCGGTTCCATAATGACAAGATATCCTCCTGGGTAAAGATAGGGAAAAAAAAAACAAAAAAAACAATTAAAATTTATAAAAAAAAATTTAAATTATATATATCTCTAATTAAAAATACAGGGTCTTAATTGGAAAAATTTTTTTTTTTTTAACTAGTTTTAAATAATTTTAGAAGAGTATATTCAAAATTAGGGCCAGTTTAGCTCAGTTGGTAGAGTGTCTGACTAGAAATCACAAGGTTCCCTTGCTAACTCAGCGAATGAGTAGCACAGGGGATCGGTGCGGTAAAGTAAGGAGCTGATGGAAGTTTGACTTCAGGTTACTCTTACCATGCTTGAATCCTGGACTAAATTAGAAAGAAGGGAGTCTCTCCATGGCACATTAGCTAACATGTTGCAACAAGTCAATTTGAACTCCAGTTGGACTATTACATTCACTTTCAGACTCGTATGATAGGGAAAGGGTATTAACCTACTCATCCTTCCAATCATGGGTTAAATAGTACCATTCATTTTCTTCTACATGGATAGCTTTGGCATTAAATAACCCACAAAGGTTAATATGCCATTAAACAAAAAAAAGAGAAACAAACATAATTAAAAAGCAGGTGATTATGTGTGAATCTAGGAAGTATTGTAGCTAGAAATTTTTAAAAGTAGCACAACCATTTTATTACAACATTGTTTTCATATTTTCTTAATTTGTTTAAATTACTACTTAGTTGCATTTAAAAAAAATTATTTATAAACCTACAAATAAAAGAATTCTGGTATAATCATGGATTATTTCTCATCAAGGTGCACAGAAAGCCCAGATTCCCTTGTCTTTTGGCCATCGTTCTTGGTACGTCCTCTAAACGGCATCCAGTGTCCCCACAGAGCTGATGAATGTAAGTTACTGACGGTCACCCAACATTGCTGTGTTCATTTGTAGGAGTCCATGGTAGAACGTTACTTAGGAGTTCATCCTTACTTCTCTCCAACAATGCCCAGTTTTGCTTGTCTTAGTTTGTGAGATGGGAGGTAAGTGGCCGTACACTAGTGGTTTTGTAGGATGTTGCTCCCAGGATTTGTTCAGAACAGCACATAGAATCATTGTGTAGTTTAGAACATTAAACCAACTGCCTAAGCCGATTGTGTCTGCAGTTGAAAAGAATTATTTCCAATTGACATCAAATGTTTTCACTTGAGATTTTAAAAAAGGAGAAAACTAAAATAATTTCTAAGATTAATTCATAACTTATTTTTCTTTATCTTAATTTTGGTTATTTTTTTTAATGGCATAGCAACCCTTGTGGGCTATTGAATGCTAAATCTTGATTTCTTAAAAATTTAATTTGTAAGCAAATAGTTTGCAGGTAAGAATATTTGCCTCTCATCCCACTTATGAGGGCTTGACACAAGGACATTTTTATGTGGGCCCACCCACAAGCCGAAGCTCATGGGTGGTAGACATAAAAATTGCGTCGACCCTGTTGGCATTCCCCTTCAAGGGGGTCACCTACTGTGATTGACACTATTAATTTTACTTTACCGGTCCAGTGGACCCCCGACGAGGTCAGGTAAGTATGTTTGGTTTGGTTTTATAAACTGATAGAAATAATTTATTAAATTTCAAGTGTATCAATAAACTGGTAGAAAAAAAAAAAAAGAAAAAAAAAAGCCCAATTATCAGTATCAGCTGAACAGCAAGAGAGTCTATCCTCTTTTCACTAGCGCTAGATTGATTTTGCAGCTGAGGCATGGTGCCACACCCACCATCAGCTCCCCACTTTATTGCACAAATCCAAGCTGAGCTACTCATGTACTGAGTTGGTGAGGGCTGGTATCAAACCACAAACCTTGTGGTTCCTAGGCAGATGCTTTTCATTAACTTCATTATGGATTAATAAAGCTGGTGGCTTCTAATATCTTTAAGAGGTTGTTACGGTTGGGACTTAATCATATCAGTTTTAAAGCTTGACATGACTAGCTGATTGATCAGATTGGGGCTCTCTGACTGTCCGTCAAGAAGTGGATTGTTGCAGGTTACGGACCTCTCAGCCACCAGGACCCCTTCCTCAGACAATATAGGTCACCACCCACAACCAACAGGTAGCCCTATTGAGTGAGGGTAGGAGGTACAATCAGCATATTCTACAGCCCCGGCTGACAGTGTGGCTTAATTTTGATCGTTTTAAAATATATATGACAATACACACAGCTCATCATCTCTACGACAACAAAGAAACAGGACATATAGGATACAAAAATAAAGTATAAACTCAAGGTGAGATTTTCATCAGCCTTTATGAAATCTAAGAAATGCAAAATAGACCCACTTACCTGATAACGGATAGAAAGCACTGCTCCACAAATTTCTTCTCCGACCATAAACTGTTCTCCCAACATGGCTAATATTAAATTTTCCCAACATCGCGCCGCTAATCCTTTTTTTAGTCGTATTATCCATTTACCACCATCTTTATTTGCTGAATCCTAAGAAAATAATTTTGAAGAGAGAATATGTTTAATCAAAGTTATACAGGCACAAAAATAGATTAAGTTTTTTTAATATTTTATAAAAAGGTACAAAAAATATTAATATCCTTTTTATTAAGCAGCTTTTTAAATTTTTTTTCCTTTTTTCTTTTTAAAGATTTTAGCCTCATAATATTCTTTGCATCATTGAAGAGACACTTTTGTAATTGACACTTTATGAATATTATATCTATTTACAAAATCTCTCCACATGTTTTAACACAAAGTTATTTTTAATTTTTATGTAGAGTAAAGTTGGTTTGAATTGAGAGTTTTCCTTCTTCTAGATGGGTTGCCTTACTAAGACTAAAAGAACCCAATATGCACTACTATTTCCCCAAAGCTGAGAAGAAATGGATTCATTCATGTTTTTTCTAATAGCATTAGTGAAAAGGTCATCAAGTAACCAATCACTTAAGAACTTTAAATTTTTAAGGGGAGTAAAGTTGGTTTAAATTCAGAGTTTTTTCTTTTCTTGACCAGTTGCCTAACAAGCAATAAAGAACCCAGTCTACCTAACCCTTTACCCATAATTGTGTGTGTGTGTGTGTGTGTGTGTGTGTGTGTGGTGGCATTCACCCAATGTGGGTTAAGCTGGCTTCCCATGTTGAAGTGTTGGTTGTTTTGTTTTACGGTATATCAACAATTTTTTTTGTAGGGGGGGGGGTTCATTTAATATGGAAGATACCTACTGTGGTTGGTAGTATTGTGGTAGTTAATGTGTTGACAAGTTGTGCTTTGCTTTACTCTAGGTGGGATTTGAAAGTCCCACAGATGAACTTGTTTAATTTGAGAACTTATGCTTTACAAGTTTGAACAAGGGCATCAGACTATGGAAGCAACCAAAACATTGTGTGAAAGGTGAAGGTGCAATTCAGTAACCAGATGATTCAAGAAATTTGGTTCAGTTTGCAAGAATCTCTATGATCAGGCATTGTCAGGTAGACCTAAAACTGGATTCTGAAGCCATGCTCCAAGCCACAGAAGCAAATTCAGCAAGTAGCACTTGGAGAGTATCAGGTGAACTCAGTATTTCTCAGTCCAGTTCATGACCCAGCAAAAGTATTTGGAGCTGCCAAATTGTGCCTCCTGTAACCAAAATATTACAAGACTTTTGATTCACCATCGTAGGAGCCAAGGTGGGAGGAATTGGAATTGTATTTTTACAATCTACTCACCAGCCTTCTTGAATGTATTTACCCAACCCCTCTGCTATGAGCAGGATGAGACAAGATCGTTTTTTAAGCAGAGTAAAGCTGGTTTTAATTCAGTTTTCCTTTTCCTAGATTAGTTGTTTAACCACCAAGGTTAAAGAACCCATTTAGAACAGATGGATTTATGCCTTTCCCAAAAGGCATTAGCATGACTAAAAATAATAAAGATGAGGACACTAGTCCAAATATAACTTATCTTAAAATATCAAAGAGAAACCAGTAGACATACTTGGCATAGAAAATAATTTTTTGCAGCAGTGATGATGATGATGAGGGATGGGGCAGCTGGAAGTTGAGGGAGCAATAGAAGAGATGATGATGCAACCTTCTAAGGCAGCATTTGCAGAACCAAATGATCAACCTGGAGTAATTTAAGACTATGATGCACAAGTCTTGATTGACACCTCAACCAAGATGGTGGCTATTCATACTTACCAAGGGGACATAACTCCAGATCAAGGGAGACAATCAGCACTTGGTCAATCGCACATTTGTGCAAATTAATTAAAACAACTGATTTAGTTACCTTTCTTTCATCATAGTCAGTGGAGTGACGGGGGTGGAATCGATTTGTATTTCATCTTCAGTTTACAGTGATGCTAATAACTTTTTAATTTAGTGTATCCTGGGAAGCACAGATTTGACTGAGTCTCTATGAAATTTGATTGGGTCCCAACTTTAAGTTTCTATCTATGAACAACTAAAGCCGTCTAACCCCTACCTTATACTCCTATACAATGTAATTTATTTCCCAAAAAATATTGAAATGTATTTGCAGTTAGCTGGAAATGGTGGGGGAAGAAAAAAACAAACAAAAAACAAAAGAAACTGGGATGCATGGATATGTTTTTTCTGCATCAGTGTGTTAGGAGGTCATTTGCAGTGGTGTGCAGTAATATGAATATTTTCGGGATGTATGAAATCTGTTGGGCCTTGAAAAATATTGCGTCATTAGTGACTGCATTAGATTTTTATCACGCCCAGACATTGTTTCAACTGTTGATTAGTTGTCTTACAGCGATTGTCTGTGATGGACGTTACTCCAAGGAAGCGTACAAAAATTGTAACGCTGCACAAACACATTTAGCAAGCCTTACAGAAAGATAAATGATATCATTACAACGGAATTATTAGTTTTGTTTCAATTAATTTGCACAACAATGTAAGTGTAATGTTATATCTATCTTCAATCTGTAAAAAAAAAAAGGAAAAGTTTTTTTAAAATTTACTTACCTCCCACATTGGCCGTATACCATCTTTGAATATGTGGTAATCACTGTGTCCAGATAATTCTGTTGGTCGTACTAAATGACTGTAGATGGCCCAAAACTGTTCCACCTTAAAAAGAAGAAATAGATAAATAAATAAATGGTGGAAGGGGCTATTTGAAATATCAGACATGGAATAATTTTGTAGAATTTATTGAAAGTTAAATCCAACAATAAATTTAAAGATAAATATGTCACCCTATTTGTTGACCCTAAAATATGTTCACTTTGACCCGGAGTGGTATTACCCTTTAGAGCTCCATCTATGGGTTAAATAGAAATAAAAAAAAAAGCCTAAAAAAATTTGTTTGATGGGTATTCAAAGTTTTTTTTAACACATCTTATTATAATGGAGATTATGTGCTTATTTGTCTGTAACCCATCACATTCTCCATGAATCATTTTTATTTAAGCCTCAATTATTAAGGAAAAAGCATGAATAAAACAAAAATAAGGATTGCATTCTTATTTAGTTTATTTAGACTTTCTAATGACATTAATACTTGCACCTGGAGGGTGCATATATTTGCTAGTTTTTTTAAATACCCATCAAAAATGAATAAAAGAAAACGTCTTCAGCATGAAATAAACCAACAAGGGTTGACATGCCATAAAATCTAACCAACTAGACTAACATTATTTGAACCTTTTTTATTCATCAAAATGAAACTTTTCCTTCTGTCAATAAAATGTTAAGTAATCCCAAGACAGCCATGCTTTGCAAGGGAGGTAATTAAATAAGACACTTATTTGTTAATTGAGAAAATGAATGTCATTTTCAAAGCTTTTGAGAAAACAAATTTAGAAGAGTAACTTTAGGAGATTTGTGTTTACATTTTTATTTTCATATCTAAGTCATGGTACACATCAATTATCATCTTAGAATGAAAAAAAAAAAAAAAAAAAAAAAAAAAAAAAGTTGTATGAGGTAAGTACTATTAGTAAATACCAAATCGCCATAGTGATACATTCTTGGTTTGATTTCTTTGTTTAATGGCATGTCAACCTCTGGATTATTTAATGCCAAAGCCATCCTTGGAGAAGAATACTAGTGGTACTATTTAACTCATAGCTAAGGGGATGAAGGGGGGTGGTTCATACATTTGCCAAGGGTATTTGTCTGAAAGTGAACGTAATAAATAGCACAATTGGTATTTGAACTTGCTTACTATGATATTGTAATCCAGCATGTTAGCCAATACGTCACAAAGAACCCCCCCCCCCGATATTCTTGACACAGCTCAAATAAACATGGCAGCTTTTATGTTGCAGCCACAGGATTTGAAATTAGCAATTGTTGTTGTTTTTTCATTAATAGAAATAATTGAATTCTGACAAGACTTTAATGTCAAGGAGAATTTGCAGGAGATTCTTAATTATGAGGCGTTTGAAGGAAAAAAGATTCCAATGATCATTTATCCTGAGAGTACGAACTACAAACCAAATGCATAGGATGGTAATACATAAGGTTGGTTATTTCCTATAACCCTAACCTAAAAAAAGGGAACCACTCGAAATGAATTTTATCTGTTAATTAATCTACCCATTATTTTCCCATTAAAGAAAGGAAAAAAGAAGACGGGTTTAGGGTTAGGGTTGGTTTAATGGGAAGATAATGGGTAGATTAACAAATAAAATGTATTCAGAGTGGTTCCCCTTTTTTAGGTTGGAGTTATAGGAAATAGCCCATAGGGGTTTGGGAGGAGGTGAATTGATAATCATGATAAGCAAGAAATTAACAAAATGATATTCACAAGTAAAAATACCTTTATGATAAAAGTCTGAACATAATTCTAACACTACATACATATTTACCAAATGCCCCCACACAAGTTGGACATGACACAAGGTCTATTTCTTAAGCAGGTTTGAATTCAGAGTTTTCCTTCTCTTAGATTGGTTGCCAAACCAAGGTTAAAGAGCACAGTCTGTCCTATTTACTACAGTGTTGGATAGAGAATAGTTGGATTCAGACCTTTCCCAACAGTTTTAGTGCTATGTGAAATGCAAACTGCTTCATTCAGGATTTGAACTCTGGTTGCCAAGTCCATTTCCTACGAAAATAACCATTACACCACATACCTCCACTTTGATGGTAATATATTGGGGTGGGGGTGAATTGATAATTAGGATAACCAAGAAATTAACAAAACCAAATATTTAGGAGTAAAAAGAAAGAGATCCAGATTATGCCAAATATTTTTTGAAATATTTTTGAAAAAGTTAAAAAATGAAAAAAAAAAAAAGTGGATAGGACAAAAAAAAAAAAAAAAAAAAACAATACAAATAAAACCCAAATGCTGTTGGAAAATGAATAAAAACAATTTTTTGTGCTAATAGAGGAATATATTTTTGGAACAAATTGTCTCATCAGATCAAAAACAGCAATAATTAAGATTGAATTGGAGGATTTCTGAAATGGTAATAAAAACGTAAGGTATTTTTGATTATCATCGGATGAATTACTAAAGAATTTGATCTGTATGTAGATATTGTGTATGTCCTGTGAAAAGATTCATAGACAGATCTTCTATCGACTGAGCTAAACTGACCTTTAATGTGATAACATTTTCCTCCCATAAAATTATGAAAATTATTAAAAAAATTAAAAAAAAAAAAAAAAGATACCATTTCAGAGTTCATTTTTTAGAATTTGTCAAAGTATTTCTAAATAAAACTTGGTAAATTCATATTTCAGATGAAGAAAAAATTAAAAAAAAAAAAACTTACTGATGCAAACGTGGCGATATATTTGAGATTCTGAACGTAATTCTGTGTTTGTTTACCAGGTGAACGTCGAGAAAACCACAAAGAGTAATTGAATTGGAGTTGGTGTTCACCGGGACCGGGTTTCTGATTAACAGAAAAGAAACAGAAAAAAAACAAAAAAAAAAAAAACTTAAAAGTTATAAAAACATGATATACATATAAACCTTAATAAACTTCTAGATAAATCAATTTTCTTTCATTTGATGGTTTGACAGGATTTTATGAGTTTAAAATGATTTTATAAGCATCTTTTTCAAATGAGACCCACTAAAAATATCTACAACATTTTAGGGTGCCGTGAACATTGCCACTAGAAGTTCAAGTAATGAGTTATGTCTTTAAGTTTGTTTTGTTTTATGGCATATCAACCACAATGGGTTATTTAATGCAGGCAAATTTTTGAAATGAAATCATTCTTAATGGATACTCAATATTTTTTATAAATACATTTTTCTATTTAACCCATAGATGGGACACTAACTGGGTTAGAGTGGACCAGGGAGCAATGGTGATGAAGGGGTGCTCCACATTCCCCAAACCTCCAGAACTGGAACCTCACCATCTGATAGAGTTTAACATCATTCCCCACTCATATGATAAAAATGGTTGAGGCTTGCCATAAGGGCAATAGGATTGGGAAAATCATATAGGTGCTAGGGCTTGATGTGACCAGCCGATTGATTGGAGGGAGCCTCTCCAACCGCCCGTCTAACATAAGACAGGACCAAAGTGGAGTATTGCAAGTCATAAACTGCTCAATCGCCTGGTTTCTATCATTAAGCATCACGGGTCGCCACCCACGGCCAACAGGTGGCCCCATTGGAGGAGTCTTACTCCTCTGCAGAGGTGCATTCTAACGACCCAACCGACAGGACAGTATGTCTAAGGTTTCCATGATATTCACCAGCAAATTTTATTGCTTTATTTTGAATAGTTTTTGATTTAAATGGGATTTGTCAATGAAAACGATACATTGTCAAAAGATTTTCAGGAAAATTGAGGTGTTCTTTGTTTACAGGTTTTCAAACTTCAAATGTTTATATTTAAAAAGTTATGGATTGATTTGGATAATTTAAAAACACAAAATCTTATAACAATCTATATTTTATAAATATCCTTTTTGTTATAACAAAATCACATTTTTCCCCTCCCAAGCATTTCTACTTTAAATGATAAAGAATATCTAAAATGGAAAAAAAAAAATTTAACATACCACACATTTTTTAACCGGAATTTTACCATTCTTGTAGCTTTTTTCTTGACTTTCATCCTCACTGTCTTCAATTTTCAGGCTGGAAAGGAAAAAAAGAAAGAAAGAGTTAATGAGAGATGAGTTGTGAATGGGTAAGAAATTCAGTGCTGAAATGGTATTATCAGGAGACAATGAAAAGAAAATTGATTTTAAATCATAATAAAAAAAAAGTTTACATATGTTCTATGCTGGAGGTAATAAATCTCATTTATATCTCTAAACATTTTTAGCTTTTGGCAATCCTGAGGGGGGGGGGAAAGGAAAGGTTACAGAGTGAAATACAATATCTACAGGAAACTGGTTTCAAGATGCCACCCCAAAAATTTGGTTTGGTTTGCATATCAACCTTCATGGGTTATTTAATGTCAAAGCATCCTTATAGAAGAACAATTGTAGGACTATTTAACCCATAGCTGGGGGATCAGAGGTGTTCATACCTTTCCCAAAAGTATTAGTACCAAAGTGAACATAATAGCACCACTGGAGTCTTAACATGCTTTTTACAATATCACATTATCCACTATGGGACGCCATACTGCCAATAATGCTTTCATTTCTTTATATAATTGTGTAATTATTTACTAAACTTAGCTTAGGTGTGGCACAAATCCAAAAGTATGGGGTACCCAAAAACAAGTATTTCCATAAAACCTATGCATATCCTCCTTTCGATTAGCATTACCAGCACTAACTGAAATCGGTGGACATTGACAAATTTGCACCTTAATTGGTTCAACATGCAATTTCTTGAGTATTTCTGATCCAATCTTTAAAATATTTATATGGTTGGAAAGAAAATGAAATAATCTTTCTAAATATGTAATTTGTATGTGTTATTGAATTATTTTTTTACAGCAATTTAAAATGGTATTTTGCTTCAAACAGCCAAAAACCCATTACCCATAACTAGCAAATATATGCACCCTACAGGTGCAAGTATGTAAATTTTAAAGTAATAAAATATTAAATCAGAAAAGCTAATGAAACTAATTAAGAATGCAGATCAAAAGATTTGAAACTAGAGTGGGTTATAATAAAAAAAAAAAAAAAAAAAAAAAAATAGAACAACTGAAACTTACTCTTTCATTGCTAAATTTTCCTAATTTAACTATTTAGTTAAAATAGGAAGTAAATAAAATTACAGTTATTTCTTCTTGTTAATGGATTTCTTTTAAGATTTACCTGAGATTTTTGCTGATATTCATTAAAATAAAACCAAACAATTAAAAATCAATAATACTAAGCACATATTTATTAAAATCAAATTTTTAATATCAATATGCAAATTAGCCTTATTGCATGTTATCAGTATGTAGATAAGGCCAACAGTATTAATAATGTAAAACAATTTTATTAATAATTGAGGTTTAAACAAAAATAAAATCATGAAGAATGTGAAGTAAATAACTAAGGAAATTGTGACTTAGAGTAGTAATATAGTTTTGGTTGCAGACAGAAAAACACATAATCTCTATTATAATAAGATGTCTAATACTAAACATCTTTATCTAAAAATCAACAAAATGTTATTTCAAGAGGAGCAAGGTCTTAACTCACCCATTTTAAAATTTTTTTTAAAACTAATTTAAATACCATTTAGTTTTCTATATATATTCACCAACCTCACTGCATGTGCAGGGTGAGACACAAGGTCAGTTTTTAAGTGGAGTTTAACAAGTCTGAATTCAGAGTTTTCCTTCTAGACTAGTTGCCATACCAAGGTTAAAAAGCCAAGTTTGTCCCACTATCTACCCATAGCTGCAAGAAGAATAGTTGGATGCATACCTTTCCCAAGAGTATTAGTGCTATGTGACATTCAATCAGTCCCATCTAGATTTTTTTTGTATTCCTTTAGTAAGATTGGAGAATTCTTATATAAAAATAATTTCTGTTCATTGGAGATATTGTGATGGAGGTGTGTGATGCTATGGCTACAGTCGGAAGGAATAAATTCGGTGACTAAATCAAATCCTGTATGAGGCTGTTTGCATTTCACATAGCACTAATACCCCTGGTAAAGGTGTGCATCTAACTATTCTCCCTCCAGCTATGGGTAAAATGGTAGAGCAAACTGGGCTCTTTAACTTTGACTAGGCAACCAGTCTAGGAGAAGGAAAACTTAATTCAAACCTGTTAAACTCTGCTTAAGAACATGATCTTTTGTTGCATCCTACTGTTTACGGAGGGAGTTGATGAATAAATATATATATATATATAATATAATATATATATTTGTAAAATAGAACTTGTGAATTCTTCAGATATTTGTGAAAAGTTATTTTTTTGTTAATAAAACAAAATTTAATGACATTTTATTTTATAAAAAAAAAACAAATAAATAAAAAAAATAAATACCTTGATTTTAAAAATCTATAATGTAAAAAAAAAAAGAAAAAAAAAAAGAAAAAAGATTTTCAGTGCTTATTTAATAAAGGACAGATAGAAAACCCCCAAAAAACAAAAAACAAAAAAACCCAAAAAAAAAGTCTTCTGGTTTCTTTGTTTAATGGCATATCAACCTTTGTAGGTTCTGTAATGCCATTCTTGAAGAACAGTAGTGTAACCATCTAACCCATAGCCCAAGGAATGATGTGAGGTTCATACCTTTCCCAAGGGTATTAGTCTGAAAGTCAATGTAATAGCGTGACTGGAGTTTGAACTTTCTTATTATGATGACACAGTCCAGTACGTTATTCACTCTACAGAGACCCCCACCCCCACCCCAAAGGAGTTTTGATTTCAAAATTTAGAGGCAAACAATGATTAAGTGTAAAATGTAGGGAAGATTTGAGAAATGGGTGGAAGAAACTAAAAATGGATGTCTACACATTACTTTGCTATGGATTCAGTGTTGGATGAGCGTGCGGAAGCGATAACGCTAAAAAACTTTTAAGAGACCTTTCTTTTTTTCTTTCTGATTATTTTCAATGTTAGTTGAATCCATCAATGTGAAACTTACCGATATGCAAGGGATGACTGTATTTTTTTTTTTTTTTTTTAAATCATTAATTGTATCTTTATCGGAGACGCTCAATTAAGTTAAATGTCCAATGAAAGTATGAAAAGCATGAAAGGCGTTAAAGATGGCGTCCAAAACATTGCTTAGAAAATGTGTCAGAAGAAAATTGTAAGTTGGAATGAATTTAAAGAATGTGACAAGAAGGTTAAACAAGTTCAGGGAAGGTTGGACTTTTTTTTTTCTTTTACAAAAAGGTAAAGAAACAATGTTATTCAACACAATCAACTTGATACTCTATTGATATTTTATAAAGAGGTTTTTTTTTTTTTTTTAAAAAACACAAAAACTTTAGAACAAAAAATTTATTTCAATTCTGTTGTTGACACACTTTTGACCCCCCCCCCACCAAAAAAAAAACTAATCCTTGGGAAGTAGTTAAAATTTTAGCTTATATTATTTGGTAGTGATAGAAAACTAAACTAAAATGGTTGGCTGGTTGGATTTTACAGCATGTCAACCCTTGTTGGGTTATTTTATGTCAAAGACATTTCGTTCTATTCATTCTTGTTGGGTATTCAATTTCTTTTCCAAACATTTTTAAAACTTATTTTTTAAAAATCTATTTAACCCATAAATGAGTCGACCTGGGAGTAATGGTGATGAAGAGGTAATCCACATTCACCAGTTTAATGTCATACTCAGGACACTAAGTAAGTAAAGTTGTCGGGGTGGCCTATAGTCAGTATCAGGGAGTCTATCCCCTTTTCACTAGCACTAGACCAAGGAGATTGTTTTTAGTGTCTGAGACGGAGCACCACACCTACCATCAGCTCCTTACTTTACCGCACAGATCCCTTGTGCTACTCATATGCTGAGTCGGCAATGGCCTTGCGGTTCCTAGTCTGACACCATACCGACTGAGCTAAACCGGACCCTACCTTTTTGGGTTGTTTATTCCGAAATCAATAAACAAAACCCAGGTTGCTTAAAGGGGTGCCTAATTAGGTATTGAACAGGCTCATTGCTGTTTAACTTTGGGAATTGATTCTTTCAGTGTGAATTGACTTATTTTTTTTTTTAAACTCTTAACATCCTATACCACCTCATTCCACCTGGCTGGAAGTCACATTTATTTCTAATCTACCCCAAATGAAATCCTTTGTTTAAATGTAATATTAAACATTTAGAAGTCTTTGATTTAAGGGAAATAACAGGTAACTTTAAATGAAAAGGCCATTTTTAGACATTCATTGATAAATCCTTATAGGAATGGGGATGTGGACTTGGAAAATTTTCAACAGGATGTTAAGAGTTAGAAGTAATATTTAACAGTGGACAAATAAGTAGGAATTTACCTAGCCTATTTGCCATGGATACGATGTGATACAAGGTTGCAATTAAGGGGCATCCAGCAAGAATTGAACTCGTTATTCAGTAGTAATGGATCTACGAGACTAACTTGCTAACCATTAAGCTCGGTCGGTAGAGCATTTGCCTTAGAACAACAAGATCTCGGGTTCATACTGGCCATCAGCAACTCAGTACAAGAGTAACACGGCTTGGATCTGTGTGGTAAAGTTGGGAGCTGACAGTAAGTGTGGCATCCCACCTCAGATGCAACCCCCCAAAAAAACAAACAAAAACAAAAAAACGTCCTGGTCTAGTGCTAGTGAAAATGGGATAGACTCCCTTGGTGTCCAGTTGATACGGACAGTAGGCCACTCTGCTTACTTTACTTACACTACAATAGGATGCCCAATTACCCAACCCATTTGCTATGGTTAGGATGTGACACAAGGTAGCATGGGGCATCCAGTGAGGATAGAACTTGCTATTCAGTAGTAGAGGATCTATGAGGCTAGTTTGTTAACAATTAAACCATGATGGGAAACTGATCTAGTGTGGTAGTACATGTTAGGGTCCCATCTATTTGTCAAGTAGATCTGTTTTAAGATTATTCATATTCTATAGGATATCACGTAACCAGAAAAAAAAAAAAAAAAAAAAAAAATCAGAAACGACTTCACAGAAAATATATGAATTTACAATGAATGCAATTCCCTAACCTCTAGACAGGTGGACATGCCGTAAAAATCAATCAACCAAAAATACATTTATTGTATCAGTTGATATATAATTATATTTTATGGATTTGGTGTTTTTTTAAAAAAGATTTTGTACATTTTAGGTTTTGTTCAGTTTATTTAATGACATATCAACCTTCATAGGTTATCTAATGCCAAAGCCATTCTTGTAGAATACTATGCTACTCACTACTGCTTGAACTGCATGGTAAAAATCAACTTAGAAATATTAAGTTAGATATTGCACTGATCCTAGGCAGAAGTTTGGTTTCTTTGTTTAATGGTATATCAACTTTCATGGGTTATTTAATGCCAAAGCTGTCCTTACAGACAAACAGTAGTGGTACTATTTAACCCATAGCAGGGAGGATGTGGGGGGTGCCATACCTTTTCCAAGGGTATTTGTCCAAAATTGAACAGTAATAACACGACTTGAGTTTGAACTCACTGTCACAATCCAGAACATAGCCACCCCCATCTGAAATTATTCTCTGTAAAATGTTCACTACTGAATGAAATACAATAAGGAAAGAAATTATATTGTAAAGTTTTTTTTTCCTATTAATATATAGTTTAATTAATTTAATAGTTTCATTAGATATACTTATTTTCTTATATACTTTGTATCATATTTTCATATATATTTATTCATTACATTATAAAATGTAATTTAATAGTTTCTTTAATTAAATAAGTTGATTTATTTACACATTTTTGTACATTTAGTTTTTTTTTTTTTTTTTTTTTTACTGCTAAAGAATTTTTTGAATGAAACTTTTGAAAAAAAATCTGAACACAAAACTTGTGGAAAGTAATTTGAAACACTAGCTAAGTTTCAACTAATTGACTATTAACAGTCAAAATGACATTTAAGTCCCCCAAATTATGTATTGCCAAATTAACCCTATGTTGCCATCTTCTGAGTGGGAAGAGAAAATATAACAGGTGGATGAATTAAAAACTTTCTTTCTTAGGGGCGGATGGGACAAAAGAAAAAAATTATTATTTTTATTTTCACACAATTATAGTCCAGGTTAAACAAACAGTAAGTGTAACCCGAGGCAAAACCTTTTTAAGACCTTATTTTTCTGATGCAAGTATCATTGGGGACCAAGAAAATTTTAGGTAAACTACAGGGTGGTTCGAAAGTACCCTCTACATATTTTAAGAGGTAATATTACATAATACAACCCAAAATTTAGAAAATAATTTAATTCCGAAAAATTTTTTTTAGAGGCAAAATAATTACATAACTTCTATATATTATTAAAACAAAAATAATAAAAGTTAAAACAATATGTAAGGGTGCCAAGACTTTTGAACCACCTTTAAAAATTGAATTCTTAAATTCATATTTCCCCAATGATACCTGCATTAAAAGAAAAAGAAAAATAAGTTAAGTATTGAGTTAGCCTTACTGTGCTGGAATGATTGTTTTGTTTTGGTAAAATACTTAAATATTACAAAAATGAAAGGTCCTTTTATATAATAAAAAAAAAAATCTGATTAAATGTTACAAATCAATGAAATTGAACATGTAAAATAAAAACAATTGGTAATAGAAGTTGGTAACAAAACAAAATGAAACAAACAATAACTAATATAATAATGAATGACAATGCTTTATCTAAAAATAGAAAAAGCAAAAATGTATAGGACTTTAAGAGTTAACTCTAGTGAGTAAAAATAACTGAAATGTTGTGGACACGTTGTGATATGAAGTAAAAAAGAACAGGTTTGATTTTGGCAATGATAACAGATTTTATAGCTTAGTTGGTAAAGCAGCTGATTCAATTTACCAGGCTTCTTCAAGGCATAAACGGGTGGGGTGGGGGGTGAGAGTTCAAATCTTACCAAGATTTGAATTGTTTATTATTGTCTCTGATATTTCTCCTATTAGAGAAATAACAACCTGAGTATTTAAAAAATTAAGGAACTAGAAATTAAAAGATAAGAAAATAAGAGTCAAAATTAAAGTAATAATCAACAATATTCTAAAATGTCTAGCATTTGTAAATCTCAAAAGTAAACAAATCAATACACCAGGGTTTTTTCCCCTCCCCCAAGGTGATGTCGGGTAGCTACTTCTAGTCTTTATTAAACAACAAAAATGAAAATAATGTAATAGGACAGAGAAACATTATCAATTTTAAAACATAAAACACAATTAGGAGTGTCAAATTAACTTTCATATAAGTACTAAAGCCTGATGAGTGGCCTATTGTTGGTATCAGTTAAACAGCAAGGGAGTCTATCCCCTTTTCACTTGTGCTAGACCAGGGAGATTGTTTTACTGAGGTGGAGTGCCACACCTACCAGATGCATTTACCACGCAGATCAGATGTCCTAAGCCGGGCTATTCATGTGCTGAGTTGGTGAGGACTGGAACCTTGCGATTCCTAGGTGAATGGAATGCTCTACCAAAACCTGCTGCGGGCAGGATGTGACACAAGGAACATTTTAAAGAGTTTTTCCCTCCCCTAGACTAAAGAACCCCTTCGACCCAACTATTTACTTGTAGCTGGTAAAGGGAGACGGAGAGGAGAGAACTAACAGGTGTATATAAAAAAAAATAATTAAAAAAAAGATTTAAAAAAATGATATTCATATTTTGATTTGTGAACTTAAATTAAATAAAAACCAAAATAAAGAATAAATAGATTTAGTTAATCTTGAAAGTGAGATTTATTTACAAAAAGCTGTTTTTAACTTTTGATGAAGTATGCACTGTCACCTGTTCACTAATCTAAGAATAGATCTGTAATTATTTAAAGCAATTTAAGGGCATCAAAGTTGGGGGTGGGGTGCCATTAATGTCATTGATTTTTGTAAAGTCTCCTTCACCTTTTGTGGCCAAACGCGCACATGGCTGTCTCTTCCAACCTTAAATTTTCAGACAAGGTGGTGATGAGAACAGTGAAAGGGTGAGTTAATTCAGATAGTGAATAAAGTTTGGTTATTTTAATGGTATATCATATAGGGGTATTTAATGGCAAAGCTATCCTTGTAGAACAGTAGTGGTACTATTTAACCCATACCTTTTCCAAGGGTATTAGTCCGAAAGTGAAGGCAATAGGGTGATTAGTGTTCGAACTTGATTACTACGATGTCACAGTCCAGAACATTAGTTACTACGCCACGGGGACTCCCCACCCCTAGTTAATGAGTAAATACGTAAACATTTCATTTTTTTTTATTTTCTTTTTTTACTTAAAATTTAAATTTTTAATACCCCCCCCCCAAAAAAAAACCCCAAACAAACAACAACAACAAAATCCTTAATTTCTAAGGAATATCGATATCTTTCAACAGAAATGATTTGGAAGTTTTAATAAATCACATGTAAAGTGCGTTCAAAGTTGCCAAAAGTGTCCATTTTTATGTTAGCTAACAAAGTAGGGATTTTATGAGGAGTGTAGACTTTAGAAAATTTAGTTGAGTAAAAGTTGAAATAAAACGAAACATTAAAAGTCATAGATTAAATTAGAAACTCTAAATTTTTGGTTTTCATAGTTTCAATGAGTTATTTGATATTCAACAATAATTATTTTCGTTATTCAATCACTACTCACGTACACGGTTTCACGTGTACTCGTAAAAGGAGAGTTTTTTTTCTTTTTAGTGGGTGGTAGGACCCAAAGATATTTTTATCTCATGGGGGTACGAGAGAAAAAAGTAAAACAACAAAAACAAAACTACAATAATGCACACATTGAAATGAATTGGAGGAATTTTTAGTTTCAAACAATCCCGCGGATTTGATGCCAACCTTAAGAGAGACAAAGTTTAAAGTGGCGTGGAAAAATAAACAAAGAAATGTGTAGAATTCGCTTTTAAACGAACTTAAAAACAATGAAAAAATATATAATTTTTTCAGATATGAGGAAAGTTTCTATAAAATTAAAATTTAAGATATCATTATATGATTAGAGTTAAAATCATTTGGTATTGCTGCAACTTAATAAAATAATTTATTTATGTACATGATAATTCTTTTGATTCAGAGGAGGGAAAAGCCAGACATGTGGACAGTTTAGAAATTTTCAAAAAGATTCGACTAACTTTTTTTTTTTTTTTTTTTTTTGTATTTAATCGAATTGAATAACTGTTGGACTAAAACAGAATTCTCAGAATTTAAAACGTTTTAATTTTCGGGAATTAATTATTTTCATTATTAAATAGAGCCAGAACCATTCATTTCTAAAAAGGAAGGACAATCGAAAGACGAGGCAACTCTTTGCTATTTTGATTGGATTTAAAAAAAAAAAAAAAAAAAAAAAAAGGGAAATAAGAGAAAGAAAACAAAATTGTAGAGAAGAAAAGCTAATTAATGAGGGGAGTACTCGAGAAAATAAAAATACAATTTATTACATATCGAATCTGACCCAATAAATAAGAAATATGAATGAGATAAAAGTCGAACAAATACCACAACCAGGTTGGGAAAAAAAATCGATAGCACTAATTTTCTCATATCTTATAAATAAATATATTTTTTCTTCATTTCAATCTTTCCAAATTAACACACACACACACAAATAATAATACACTACACAGCAAAAAGCTCCAACCTTGAAATTTCATCAACTGGCATGTTGAAAATAATGCTTGTAATTTTTGGTCAAGTCCACAAGTGAAAAAATAATAATAAATGATCGTTGATTGATGATCTTAAGGTGAAATTTGTTCGACTTTATAGCAAGGCGATTTATTTGTTGAGGAATGAGGATGGTCTGTTTTATTTCTCTTTCTCTCTGTTTCGGATAACAGCGCTGGGGGTGAATGAACCTGGATGTCTTTTCTCGGTGTAACGGTCACTGGTATACGTCACTTTGTCTTTAGGGACGGTTAGAAAGAATATAGTGATAAGAAAAAGGAAGATTGGTACAAAAAATATGATATATATCCACTTCACACGTCAGCCACTCAACCTAATTTTCTGATGTAGTCTAATTTTGACGCTCAGGAAGTTCTATGTAATCTTGAGTTATCTGCCCTTGATTAAACTAGTGCTGCCGCTGTTTTATTTATTAAAGGGAGATAACTCAAATTTACACTAGACCAAGCATTTTTGTTGTTTTTGATAGAATAAAAACGTTTTAAATTGAACAGGATAAACTTATTAAATAGATCTATATATATATATATATATAAAGACATCAGGATATGTACACAATTCATTAAGAAATGGTTGCCATAAAACAAATTTAAAATGGCTGATATATAAGTGTCAGATGGGCACAAACTTGGATTTTATTTTATTTAAAAAAATATTTGTTTTTAGAAAACAAACATAACCAGAGCTTATATTTTTGAATATCTAATATATTTTCCATGGAAATAGATCCATGAAAGTTGAAATATTGAATTAACACTGGAGAACAGTTAGTAGTAGTAACATTGTCAGTATTGTCAGTGTTACAAAGTTTTTAGCGCTGTTTTTCAGTCATCTTTTTTAAAAACTCCGTTCATAGTTTTAAATTTAGCTCCTGTGTATGTGTTTATCCACTTTAAAATCTTTTTTTAAAAATAAAAATCACTATTTTTTAATAATATTTTTTTCCTCTAATTTAATACGTAAAAATTCTAGTTTCTCTTTATTCGTTCACTTATCCAATATTTTTAACAAATGACGTCACAACATGAACAAAGGGAGATAATCCCACTTCTGCTAAAAAGCCAAACTTTTTTCGAGAGCGAAATGTAATATTTATAACTAGCTGATATAGCCGTCTACGTTGGGAAAGAAGTCAAGACATGGATAATAGTTGGTTATTTTACAAACTTTGTTGTTCATTAAAAATTTGCACCAAATGGTTACATACCGTAAGTATTACCATAAGAGGTAAGTTCACATAACAGAAAAGTGATTTAACAATTATCTTTATTGTTAACTAGATGTAGCTACCCAGCCTCACCTGGGTAGAGGTGGGAAAAAAAAAACAACTGGTGTATTGATTTGTTTACTTTTGAGATTCACAAATGCTGGACATTCTTAAGTAGAATTTCAATAATATTTCCATGTATATTTTAAATTTTAAATATCTTCAGATATAAATCAAATCTTCCTAATTTTTGTACAAAAATCAAGAATTGGTGATATTTACTTTGTTGTTAATTATTTTATTTTCATAGTTTCTTTTGGACATACATACACACCAACTGGCCTTTATATATGTATAGATGTTATTTAATGAAATTAATATTGTTTATAGGGAATTATTGTTTTCAATTTAAGTGTATGACACTAAAGAGGTTTATTGATTTAAACATTTTTGTCTTTTGTCTGGATTGTAAGCCCGAAGTAATAATGTTATGTTATTATTTGACATCTTCAGCGTTGATGATTTATATTTATAAACCTAATTTATAATATTTAATTAAATATGAGAATAATATTCTTACAATGGTAAATATTTCTGTAATCTTTTTTGTTTTGGAATTTGAATTCTGTATGATTGATATCTTGAAGCAACATGGCTTCCTACGGATAATATTGTAGCATAGTGGCTAAGGTGATGGACTGAACTAAAAGTTTTGAACTCCAGTCATGCTATAATGTTCACTTATGAACTAATATACTTGGGAAAGGTATGAACCCTTAATCCCCTAAGGGTTGAACATGGGGGAGAGTAAAAAACTATCCACAATTTAGCCATATCATATTCTTATTATTGTCACCCTGCATTCTGCCCATGCATGCTTATAACTGGAAGTGTTGTGGTCACGTGATCGAGGTTTGAGCCTGATTGCGTTATTTTGCTTGCTGTCTTTACAGTGTAAACATGGCCACTCAACTAGCAGTATACACCAAGGAAGAACAAAGAGTAATAAGTAATTTTTCTAGTTGGAAGGAATTCATTGGAGGCTTTTATCACAATATAGTGACAATAAAAGTTCCTGGATGATCGAAACTAGTTGAGAACAAATAAAAAATGAATAACTACTTGTCTTATCACTTTTGTTCATTTCTTTATATATATATATATATATATATATATATATATATATATATTATAAAATGGGTACAAGAGATAACCTACTCTAGTTTCACCATAAGGATCTCAGTTCTAATGAACTCTCTAATACAATGAACACACACGTGTGATTGACTGCAATTAATCAGTACCTTGATTAATTCAGTGGATTTAACCCTGAAGATCCTTATGGTGAAACTCGAGTAGGTTATCTCTTGTACCCATTTTATAATAAATTTGCTCTACTTCGTATTGAGCACTTTGTATTTGTTATATATCGCTGACTTACCCCCTGAATTTTGCGCCTCCCAACCATCGTGCCCATATTCACTGGTAAGTCACTTTTTATATTTAAGTGGAGGCATGTGGTGAAATGGTTACTGTTGTAGGAAATGGACTCACTGACCCAAGTTCAAATCCTGGACGAGGTTGTTTGCATTTTTCCATAGTGCTATTTCCCTTGCGAAAGGTATGAATTCAACTATTCTCCCTCAAGCTATGGGTAAATAATAGGGCAGACTAGCCTCTTTAAACTTGACTAGATAACCTGTCTAGGAGAAGGAAAACTCTGAATTCAAACCTGTTAAACTCCGCTTATAAAATTGACCTTGTGTCACATCCTGCTTGTACGGAGGAGTTGGTAAATGTATACATCTATTATTATACTAAAGCTGATATATATATATATATATATATATATATATATATATAGATGTTAACAGGGCTTATAATATGCTGAGAGCAAAGGGATAACATTCCCTCATCAAAAAAAAGAACAAACAAATGGGATATCTTGGGTATGGATCTAAACAGCATTTGGTGGTGAGGCTCTTGTTCTAGGAAGTGGGGGAGTCACCCTTTAATTGGTATTATTCCAAGGTTCATTAGTATTTGATAAGAATACCTGAAACCATATAATTCCATGCAAATAAATGATTATTATTAAATAGGAATAGTTATTTGAAACTATAACCTTGTACAAATCATTTTTTAGTAGGAATAGTTACTTGAAGCTTTGTTTACAAATCATTATTATTAGTTATTTGAAATCAAATAATTACTTGACCCCTAAAAAAAAAACAAAATAGACCCCCCCAATAAAAAACAGACTTTGGCATTAAATAACCAAAAGGATATACCATAAAGACAACCAACCAACCAACCAACCAACCAACCAACAAATTGACATTAAGGATGAAATTAATCTGAAATGATTGATTAACAAATGATTTGTCTCTATTCATTTATATCTTGTGTCCAATATTTGCAAAATATTTGATTAACTGCCCTTCATGTTTGAAGAGCAAATGTATTAATGTAGTTCAAAATCATTTGAAACTGGTAAACACTTCATACTTAGTTGTAATATCAATGTTTGAAGAGCCAATGTATTAATATGACGGAGAACGAGAAGGGAAAAAGAGCAAGACATTGTCTTGCCTGCCGGGATCGAACTCGCATCCTCCCGCATGCAAAAACAAATCCGATTTAAGCACTGGATGGACGCGAGGTTCGACTGATGTGCCCGGATGTTTGGGTAATATGCCCATAAGTAACCAAAGCGAATAAAGGTGACAAGGAGAGAAGCTTTTGGCTTACGTGAGACGGCAGTCAGAAAAGATTATTTGACGGCGACGGATTTTCAGCTGCTGGTTGAAGACTGTGTTGACCAAAAGAAAGTTTGGCCTGCGAGAAGACAGTGAACTCGCTTCTTTTTGTTCCCCCCCTCAGCAGGAACTTGTTGAAGCAAATATCTATTTTCCCCCTCTATTTTTCCCCCCTTCTATAATTAATAAAGTTCACAATTATTTAAATAGGCAAACACTTCCTATCAATGTTTTAAGAGCAAATGTATTAATAAATTTTGCAAATATGTTAAACAGGTAAACACTTTATTCTTAGTTGCAATTGTTTTGTTTTTTGCTTGAGTTCAGTGTAGAGACAAGACAAAGATAAGCAAATTAGTTTATACCATCTTTATTGCAGAGGGGTCAACATTGAAAAGGGTGTGTTAGTAGCTATATCTAAAGAAAATATTGTCCCTTACTGGGAGATTACTAGGTAATATATCATTTCCCTTTCTCTATTGAAGCTTAATTGGTTATTCATACATCAGCATTTCAGTCTCGGAAAACTATATGGTTCTTGTGCCCCTGAAGTTACAGCGCCTCCTGTGACTGTGAAATCCAATGTTCAAAAAACATTCTCGAGCACAGATGTTGCATGTGAAAGCTGTCCCTGAAGATGTTGATGTGCCGGTGCTTTCTTGCCGCTGCTTTCTTCTGGACTTCTTAGCTTCATGGTGTTGTGCCAGGGTGACTTCAGACACGAACAGTCTGCCACCAGTTGATTAGTACTTCAATTACAATACATTAGGTTTATAGTCTTCAGTTGAGCGTGTGTGACTATATCATATCTGAAAGAAAATTTGATTTGTGAATGTTGCATAAGTCTAATTACTGTGGTGTTTTAATTGTTCTGTTAAAAAGCATAGTTCATGTGTCTGAGGATGGTCACACTTTCTTGTTTGCTGTGAATGTGGGGTGTTTTGTGATGTTTTCCTTTTAGTGTGTAGGTTGTCTATTGAGTGTGGTGTACTGTATGGTGTTGTCAATGGTTGGTAGACTTCAATGTTGAGATCGGATTGAGTCAACTCCATCCTGGCAGGTCTGAGGAATTATTAGTTCCTGTGAAGGATGCTCTCATTATTGTGTTTTACCAGGTATGATCTCGGCTCTTTTTTTCTCTCAGAGTAGGATTTTAGGTGGTTTCCTCTTTCACAGTCTGCAACCATGGTTGGTGGGTTGGTTTTAATGGCATGTCAACTCTTGATGGGTTATTTTATACCAAAGACGTTTTGTTTTATTCATTTTGGATGGATACTTAATTTTTTTAAAAACTTCATTTTTTAAAAACTCATTTTATCTATTTAACTGTTAGATGGGACCATAACAAGTACTACTACTCCAGGTCAGAGTGGACCTGGGAGTAATGGTGATCAAGGGGTCTCCACACTCCCCAGAGCTCCAGAATTGGAACTACACCATGAGATGCAGTTTAACCTCATACCCAGGACACTAAGATCCTCAGCCACCACCTTCTAGCACATATATGATAACAAGGGGGAGGGGGGTTACCATTTGGGAAATCATATAGTTGCTAAGACTTGATGTGACCAGCCGATCGATCGGAGGGGGGCATTTCCAACTACTCATCTAGCCTAAGTAATGGCCAAAGTGGAATTAGCCACCAGGATTGTGTCCTTAAGCATCACGGGTCACCACCCATGGCCAACAGGTGGCCCCATTGGAGGTGCAGAGGTGCAGTCAGTTTATTCTACAGCCCCAGCTGACAGTGCGACTGCAACCATTTTAGAGATGTTTTTAGGTGTGGATTCAGAATGTGTATATTGAGATGAATACCTTTTACTAGCATTCTTTGGGGGTGGGTGGGGGGGTGGATACCCTTGATAAGCAGTCTGCTATGAGGACTGTTCTGCCTGGGTTGTACTTTATTGTGAAGTGATAGCCTCTCACTTTCAGTAAACATTCTTGCTAGTTTCAGTATTGCTTGTACGAAATTCTTCAAGGCTATCAACTCCAGTGGTTTCTGATTGGAGTGTACAGTCACCTTGTACCCCTATATAGTTATTTACTAAGCATAGCTTAGTTGTGAAACAAGGACAGAAGGATTGGGCACCCAGTGAGAAACGAAGTCACTAACAATGGTATGCTAATCTAACTTGCTAACCATTACACCATGTGAGGTGCGCTCATATATATATGTATATAATGGAGGTGCGTGGTCTAATGGTTAGAGTCATAGGAAATGGACTTGTCAACGCGAGTTCAATTCCTGGACGAAGCTGTTGGCATTTCACATGGCGCTAATACCCTTGGGAAAGGTAGGAATCCAATTCTCCCTCCAGCTATGGGTAAATAGCAAGGCAGACTGGACTCTTTAACCATGGCTAGATAACCAGACTAGGAGAAGGAAAACTCTGAATTCAAACCTGTTAAACTCCGGTTAAGAAATTGACCTTGTGTCGCATCCTGCTCGTGCGGAGGGGTTGGTAAATATATATATATATATGAGGTAAAATAAGGAATGAAGAACAAAACTCAGACAAAAATGTGTAGTTTATTACTCTCATTTACTATTTCCTTTACTCAAACCTCTTTCCAAGAAATGGCCACTTCCCTCCCCTATCTGGTGTCCTCACCATTCATTTTTTCTACCTACATCCCTCCACTCCTTTCCCTTCTATCTCCTTCCTTATCTCCCCAAGATGTCTCCTATAACCAATCAAATCTTTCCCTCGCCACAAAACTTACCCACCTACCTACTTCCCCCTTCTATAAAACACTTGTATGATCCTAATGATTCAATAAAGGCTGAAGAAGCGGAATTTAACATTCCAGCGAAATATACTACACATTTTTGTCTGAGTTTTGTTCTTTCATTCCTTATATTTTACCTCATTCTGTCGGATTCATTCCAATCCCATTTTCCTCATGTATATATATTTACCAAAAAATGCGACACAAGGTCAGTTTCTTAAGCGGAGTTTAACAGATTTTTCTTCTCCTAGACTGGTGGCCTATCCAAGGTTAAACAGCACAGACTGCCCTACTATTTACCCATAGCTGGAGGGAGAATATATGGATTCATACCTTTCCCAAGGGTATTAGTGCTATTTGAAATGCAAACCACCTTGTCCAGGATTTGAACTCTGGTTAATGAATCCATTTCCTATGACTAACAATTACACCATGCACCTCCATATATAGTGACGGAATCTTTCTAGTCTAAATGGGACAGCTAACATTTCTCTCTCAATGTTAGAGTATCTGGTTTTTGGTCTCGTTGGTGTCTTACTGGCAAATGCTACAGGTATCTGATCCTGCAAACAGTGCTGCACATAACCCTGCAGCAGTTGAGGTGTCAATCTGTTGGATGTTTTTGGATTGAGTTACTCATCACTGTGGCATTGCTTATCAACTTTTTGAGGTTTTCCCTTGCTTAGTATTTCACGTGAATTTGGATATCAGGTCCCATAGTGGTTTAGTAAAAGTAAAGTAAAGTCGTCGGGGCGGCCTAATGTCGGTATGAGCCATACAGCAAGGGAGTCTATCCCCTTTTCACTAGCGCTAGACCAAGGAGATAGTTTTTGCATCTGAGGTGGAGTGCCACACCTACCATCAGCTCCTTACTTTACCGCACAGATCCCTGTGCTACTCATACGCTGAGTTAGTGAGGGCCGGTATCAAACTAGGAACCTTGTGGTTTCTAGCCGAAAGTAAGTGTCGCTAAGTGTTGAGAAAATTTACTGAAGTAGTTCTCTCACCCCAGGAAACTTGCTAGCTGTTTCTTATTTTCAGTGGGGGTTCATGTGGGTGGTCACTTCCATCTTCTTGGGATCTGGATTTATTTCATCTTTTGATATTATCTGAAGAAAGGTATCTCTAATGTCTGTTTGCCTTGTCAGCTGGAACAGAATACACCGACTGCACCTCTGCAGAGGGGTAAAATCCCTCTAATGGGGCCACCTGTTGGCAGTGGATGGCCACCCATGATGCTTAAGGATGAAATCCTGGTGGCTGAGTAATCCATGACATGCAACACTCTCCTTTGGCCTTTACTTAGACTAGATGGGTGGTTGGAGAGGCCTCCTTAGATCAATCAGCTGGTCACGTCAAACCCTAACACCTATATAATTTTCCCGACCTATTGAAGTCAGTCAGTCAGTCAGTCTACTATTGGTTTGAACAATGTAACTGGCCAAGCACAACTGAACCAGTGTCAAGACAACTGGTACTTATGGGAATTCAGAACAGTCCATTTGGGTGATTCCATTCCCTGAGTCCTGATTGGCTGCTTGGTTTGTATGATCCTCTGAGGCTCCATAAATCCTGCCATTTTGCAGTAGTCTTTGCAGCAAACCAGAATCGTATTTGAGTTACGACTGCTTGCTGTCTTGTCTTGCCAATTCGACGGTAATTGGACTTAGTATGATTATTCTACATGACCCTTATGGCAAACCCCCAAACCTTTTCATCATGTATGCGCTAGAAGGTATGCGTGTGCAAAATGACCAAGTTTCTTACACTTTATGCATGTTTAACCCTTAACTTAACATTGTCCTACTTTGTAGTTTGTTTCATACTATTTGCAGTTTTCTTTTATCTCTAACTGTGTGCATAGGGGTTGACCTCTGTCCGGGCACAAATAGTGTTTAGCTGCCTGGTTGTAGTTTCTTCTTCCGGGCTGAATATCTTTTAGTGGGTTGGTTATTGCTTCTTCTGTTTCTGTTATCTTCACGGCTGACATGGTTGACACATCTCTGACCTCCTTTGGAATTTCTTTGTTGACCTCAGATTTATACCAAATATAAAAAGGTTCACTTAAGATAGTTTCTTCAACTATGCAGTCATATTCATTATTTAGTTGCCTCAGCCTTTTTACAAAACCATGTTGCTAACTCTATCGCACCTTTTGTTGAAATTGTTGTAGTTCATATTTGAAGACCCCAAAATTCAACCTGGGCTTTGCAAAAGCTTTGGATTTTGTTTTATATAGCCATCCATGTTTATTTCCTCTTCTTTCTAAAAGACAAATATCTTACTTAATTCTTGGCCCTCATTTCCTAATAGGCCTAAATTAATGATGGGGTAAATTTGTTCATTTCTTCTCCTAGGACTGTGGTAGGGAGACACATGAGAAGTTGTGGGGGTGGAGAAGTTGAAATGCTGAGTTATGAGGGAAGGGTATTTGCCTCATACCCCATTTGTATGGGCTGGGCACAAAGACTCGTTTTAACGTGGGCCTACCCACAAGCCTAAGCTCATAGGTGGGAAAGAACAAAAATTGTGTCGATCCCTTTGGCCGAAGCACACCGGACCCCCGTCCCGAAGACGGGGTGAGTTATGAGGGAAGTGTTACATAATTTATGAGCAGTTATAAATTATGAACATACCTGTAGTTAGAATTTTGAACTAGGGTTCATTAACTTAAAATGATGGGGTCCATGGAAAGTTACCTGACAGTTGTGATAGTTAATGACCTTTTACTTGACCTCTTGAAAGAGCATGATTGGATGCGTGGGAATAGGTTTTAGTTTAATTAGTCAGATGGGATGCAGATTTTGGAACGGGTGGACCTATGGGTCACTGCTCTAATGTCATTTCTCCCCTGTGGCAGAACCAAAGGGGTAGGGTTGAAAATAAAGCTTGATCAAGAAATATTAAGTCTTGTATTAATTAAATGATATAAATAATGACCAGCCCAGCCTGAAGAAGAATCAATCCCCAGCAGAGAAGTAAGCCCAACCAGAGAACATGGCGTACAGACGAGTAGATGAAGTAAGCAGAATGTAAAGTAAGACAATCAATTATCATCAAATATATCTAACTTGTAGAAGTTATCCCCCAGATAACATAGAAACAATAAAAATACTCACCGTCGCAGTGGGATTTTCGATGGGTGAAGGCATGCTGATATATCAACATGCCTTTGCCCATCGAAATCCCACTGTGACGGTGAGTATTTTTATTGTTTCTATGTTATCTGGGGGATAACATCTACATAACTATCTGTCTCTCTCTCCTCCATTATATACCCGAGTATGTTAAAAGGGGATATAACAGAAGTACAATAAGAATTTGAATTCTTACCTGAATAGTGGCTATATAGTGTTGTTATAAATTCAATGACGTTTTTTTTTTTTATTAAAAATATTTTTTTTGACAAATTCTAATTATGTGTGGTCCAATTTTTACCTGGTTCTGTTTTAATCCGTCTTCTCACATTTTGTTTTGGTTTGGCATAAAGATAAGAAACAAGACAAGCAAACTAGTTTAAAGAATCTTTATTGCATGAGGGTCAGCATAGAAGAGGGCATGTTCATTGCTATATCTAAGGGAGTTAATTCTCTTTATCGGAGAGTTCCTATTCAAGAGAGATTTCTAGATAATATAACAGCAATATCAATGTTTTACGAGCCAATATATCAATAAAATTCACACTCATTTTAAATGGGTAAACACTTCATACTCAATTGCAATATCAATGCTTTAAAAGTCAATGTATTAATAAAGTTCACAATCATTTTAAACAGGTAAACACTTCATACTTAGTTGCAATATCAATGTTTTAAGAGCCAATGTATTAATAAAGTTCACACAATCATTTTAAACACTTCATACTTTTACGTAACAATTTCTAATTAATAATTATAATAATCATTTGTTTGCACAGTTATATGGATTCAACTAAAAGTAAAGTAAAGTTGGCAGAGTGGCTTATTATTTGTATCAGCCGAACAGTGAGGGAGTCTATCCCTTTTTACTAGTGCTAGACCAGGGAAATTGTTTTTTATATATATATATATATATATATTAAAATTGATAATGTAGTGTGCTATATTTATAAGTAAATATTGCTAATAGAGCATGTATATCTAAGTTGGGATAGGATGGACATGAAGTCAATAGCACAAGTCGTTGGTTTGAAAATCACATAGGTGAGAAACTCTCTTTAACCAAGTGCCGTTGATTTCATGTTCAACATATACTATAACTTATATATATAATTTAATATACCAAGCGTGTTGGTAAATCCTCGCGGTGAGAAAAAACCCAGCAAATAGTTTGATTGTAAAAATATACTACCAAACATCAACCGGGAAGAAAAAAATTTTTGAAAAAAAGAAAAGACCAAGATAGTTGTACCAACAAAAAATAATCTATTGGTACAGTATTTGGCCAAAAGAAAAAACAATTTATATGTATATATATGTATATAAGATATATATATATATATATTCATATAACCGCTAGTAGAATAGCTAATAAGTAAAAAGTGCTCAATACCTAAGTAGAGCAAATAATAAAGATAAATCTAATGAGTCAGACGAACCTACTATTAGTTTCGCTTAATGCTCTTCAGCGCTAAGATCTGACTCTTAACCCTGAAGAGCATTAAGCGAAACTAATAGTAGGTTCGTCTGACTCATTAGATTTATCTTTATATATATATATATACATACACATACACACACACACACACACACACACACACATATATATATATATATATATATATGTGTGTATTTGGTCAGTATATTTTTTATTCAAACCAATTTTGTTGAAAATAACAAATCCTTATTGTTTTGGAGCTTTTTCTTTTTCTTTCAATTTTCCTAACAATTTTTTTAATGTTATCATTTAAAAAAAACAATAATTTAGACAACTAATAGCAAGTAATAACATACTTTAACAGCCTTTATGATGATTTAGAAGAGAACTGAAAGGACTCGGATTGCAAATGAAAACTCTTTCGGACAATTTATCAACTCTTTTCAAGATGATAACATTAAAAAAAAATTGTTAGAAAAATTGAAAAAAAAACCAACAAAAACACCAAAACAATGAGGGCTCTATTTTTTTCAACAAAATTTGTTTGAAATATATATATATATATATATATATATATATATGGTATTTGTGGAAAAGGTGACTTACCGGTGAAACAGGTCACGATGGTTAGTTGATGCAAGATTCACAATGATAAGGCAGCGATATAACAAATATAAAGTGCTCAATACGTTAGTAGAGCAAATTTATTATGATAATGGTACACGGTAATAACCTACTCAAGTTTCGCCATAAGGATCTTCAGGGTTAAATCCACTGAATTAATCAAGATATTGATTAATTGCAGTTGATTACACGTGTGTATTTTTTTGCAAAAAAAAAATACACACGTGTAATCAACTGCAATTAATCAATATCTTGATTAATTCAGTGGATTTAACCCTGAAGACCCTTATGGTGAAACTCGAGTAGGTTATTACCGTGTACCATTATCATTATATATATATATATATATATATATAAGGTGTGTCAAAAAAGTATCGAGATTGAAGGTACTTTTTGACACACCTTGTATTCTGAAAAAAAATGAATGTTCCATCCATTGTTCATTTCTATCTTGGAAAATACAGCTTCAATCTCAATACTTTTATAACACACCTTTTATATATATATATACACACACACACACACACACACACATATATATATATATATATATATATATATATAGTAATAGGTTTTAAAAAATTCTTAACAGATTCTTAAATAATTCTATTTCCTATTGTCTTTAGAATTAATGGATTATTTTGAAATGAAAGTCACCTTTTATTTCTTTTACCATGAAAGAAAAGAAGAAAAGAAAAATCATCACAAAGGAGAATTGAAAACCAAACAGTTTTCTTCAATTAGATTTTTTCACCCTTGAAGTTTCAAGTGTTCATCAAAACTTGACTAATTCTGAACAAAGTAAATTAAATGCTACTTATTGTGGTAAAAGTAGGTCAACTAATATACCAGTAAGTATGAGTAATAAGAAATCTTGACATACTTATAAGTAAACAAAGTAGCTTATAAGTAATTGGATTATATATCTATTCAGTTACATACACACATATACATACATGAACATCAGCCCTGTTGGTTGAGGCTGTAGAAAACACCGACTGCACCTCTGCAGAGGGATAAGACCTCGCATAGGGCCAGCTGTGGTGACCATGATGCTTAAGGATGGCTTTGGCCCTTACTTGGGTTATACAGTGGGTCAGAGAGGCCCCTTCTGATCAATTGGCTGGTCACGTCAAGCCCCATAATTGTCCTGACCCTATTGCTCTAAGAAACAACCTTTTTTAGAATATATGTGCTAGAAAGCAGTGGCTGTGGGTCTTAATGTTCTGGTTATGATGCTAAACTGCATCTAGCGGTGAGGTTCCAATTCTGGGAAGTGTGGAGTACCCTTTCATTACCAGGTGAGCTAGTACATATTTGGGTCCCATCTATGGGTTAAATAGATCAAAAAAGGATTTTTAAGAAAGTGTGTTTAAAAAAAATGAGTTAACAATTTTTTTAAATCAACCAACCAACCAACCAACCAACCAACCACCCACACACACACACGGGTGCATAAGTATCACAGGTCGCCACCCATGGCCAACAGGTGGCCCTATTTGGGGGGGGGTCTTACCTCTCTAGAGGTGCAGTCGGTGTATTCTAAAGCCCCAGCCAACAGAGCTCTGATTTAAGAGAAGATAATGGTAAGAGGATATTATTTAAAGTAAGATAATGATATAATCAAAATGAAAACCACCCTGTCCATTGGGGCTGTATGGTGGTGGGTGTAAGATCCTCCATTGGGGTCCCCTGTTGGCAGTGGGTGGTGACCTGTAATGCTTAATGACAGGATAGTAGTGGTTGTGCAGTTTGTGACCCAGTTGCCTATGACATGCAACACTCTACTTTGGCATTTACTTGGGCTAGATGGGTGGTCAGAGAAGCCCAACCTGATCAAGCCCTAGCAACGATATGATTGTCTCAACCATATCATTCAAATTATTCTTATGATAAACATCCAACCCTTTTTTATCATATAGGTGCTAGAAGGTAGTGACTGAGGGTCAACCACCAGTATTTATTGATACACGTGAGGTTCATGAAAATCATTTCTAATACAAATCATACGTATAAAGAAAATAAGATTTGGCATTAAATAACCCACAAGGGTTGATATGCCATTAAACCAACCAACTAATTAATATGGAGATAATGATGATATGATTATATAGTCAAAAGAAAAATGAAATGATGAATGAAATATGATGATATGAAAAGGAGTATGATTATTATGATTATAAAAAATATGATGATGACATTTAAATTTTGATGAGAATGATGATTTAAAGGATGATGATTTGAATAATGATGATAACATAAGATGATGATCATGCCATCATTTAAATAAGGAATATGATGATGACATAATGAGAGTACCTTTCTATTAAATACTTAAATCATTAAATCATATTTGTTTTATGTTATTATAATTTGTTTCTCTTAGGCTTAAATGATTGATGTGTTACATTAAACCATATAACTGCATATAAATCCTACTCTCCCTCCAGCTATGGATAAATAGTAGGGCAGACTGGACTCTTTAACCTTGGTTAGGCAACCGGTCTAGGAGAAGGAAAACTCTGAATTCAAACCTGTTGAACTCCGCTTAAGAAATTGACCTTGTGTCACATCCTGCTCATGCGGAGGGGTTGGTAAATACACATATAACTGCATATAAATCATTAATATTAGATAAGAATACTTGAAACTATATAACTTTGTAGTAATAGTATTTATTAGGGTTCTATCTATTGGTCAAATAGATCTGTTTGAAAGTTATTAGTATGAAACTATATTATTGTATAACTGTATGAAAACAATCACTATCATTATTGAATAGGAACAGTTACATAAAAGTATATAATTGTGTATAAATTATTATTACTAGCAAAAAACCAAAACAAACAAAAAAAAAAAAAAAAACTCTGGGCAGTGTAAAATTTAATTTTTGAAAGATATTGCCTTGAGGGGGGGGGGGTGTTAAAAATTCAGTGTCAGAGGGTTTGTATCATAAGTAAGTAAAATCATCAAATTTATTAAAGGAGTAAAAAAATAAAACAATTTGAAATGGAAACTGAGTTCTGTCCCCTCAAATAAAATGTTGTGTGCATCTATTAATTGTTAATTAAAGAATTATTTTGAATATTTTACACATAAATTTTACACAAAATCATAATTATTTATTTGTAAACTTTTTAGTTTGCTTCTTGTTACTGAAAAATGGGTAAGAGTAAAAAAAATAATTTTAAAAATTGATTATAAATTTTGTAAATAATTTTTTCCATTTAAAGTAATAATACAATTCTTTAATTAATTTAGTAGGTTGTTCTTTATTCTATGTATTGATGATTTTGCATAATGTGACAAGCACTGACATAGTTTTAGTTACAGACAATCTCCATTATCATTATTATTATTAGATAGGAACACTTGATAACTGTATAAAAACAAATAATCACTATCATTATTGAATAGAAACAGTTACTTAAAACTATATAATTGTATATAAATTATTAGTATTAGATAGGAATACTTGAAACTATATAACTGTAGGAAAACAAATAATCATTAATATCATTCTACTTATTCTGAGTTTTTCACATCACCTTTAAAAGATAGTTTTTCACTGAAATCTAAGTGACAGCAAGCCTCCTCAGATCTCTAGGACTATTCTAAGTATCCTACCTGATTTTAACACTGCTGTGGTCTAGATGATCTCAATTTTTCCTCTGATCTTCAGTTCATCCAGTCTCTTTTGCAAGTTCTTGTGGATTGTTGTTTGGTTGGTTGTTCAGTTTTATGGCATAACAACCCATTTTGGGTCATTTAATGCCGAATCAAGTTATTTGGATATCAGGTTGCTTACAATACCTGCTTTCACTTAAATGGTCACCCATCTAAGTATTGAACAGGCTCATTGTTGCTTAACTTTGGTGATCTAGCAGGAACAAGTGCTTTCAACGGGATGTAATTGTAAGCCTTGTGGATTGTTCCAAGGACTCCAACTATGATTGGTATGACTGTCACCTTTATGTCTGACAACTTTTTCATCTCTCGGGCAAGGTCCATGTATTTTTTGTGTTTCTTGTTTTTTTTTTTTTCACTCTAATGCAAAATCCGTGCACTATTGAATTGAACAACAACGTAGCATAACTGAATGTGTCCATAAGCAGCACTCAGGAATTTCCATACTTGCATCTGGGTGATCCATTCCTTAAGTCCTGATTGGCTGTTGGTCTTAGTGTGGTTATTGTGTTTGATAAATATCCACTGTTCAGTATCATGCAGGTGTTTCATGTTGAACTCAGGAGCCTTCAAATCATAAATGGGAGCCTTCACAGAATTTCAAACTGAACCCTTTATTTAATCCACAGGAGTAGACTGTTCTCATTCCATTAACAATGACCGGGTACAATTGTTAAGCTACGCTAAGTATACTATGTTATTATTGCCCTTGGGTAGGATTGAACCTGCAAACTTGACATGTGGCATAAGAGTTACTTTTAGTGTATCCAGATGTATTTCATCCTACAAACTTTTTTCAATTCCTTGTAATTTATTTTTTCTGTTGTTTAATCATTCGGCCTTTCTGTTGAATTGTTTCTACTCCTATTGAAGTCAGTTAGTCTACTGTTGGTTTGAATAACAGCAACTAGCTAAGTACAACTGAAGCAGTGTCCAAGACAGTTGGTATTTATAGAAATCAAGAATGATCCATTCATGAATTTGGGTGATTTGGGTCATTCCATTCCTTGAGTTCCGATTGGCCGCCTCATCTGAATAATATTGTGGAGCTCCACAAATACCCTGTCATTCTGCAGTAGATTTTGCAACTATTTGGGTTCGTATTGGGTTACAACCGCTTGCTGCCATGTCTCCCCAATTCGACGGTAATTGGAACTTTGATTTTATTCCAATTTTCTTTATGCTTTCTCCATTGTCTTGTTGGTAGAATTTTCTTTTTTATTTTGGAATATTCTGTTTTGTTTGTATTGTTGGATCATGTTCTTGTATCTTTTGAGTCTTTCTTCCTTAGCCAATATTTTTTTTGTCTATTCCTTCCAATTGTAATGTCTGCCTTCTTTGATGTTATTGTCTTTTATTTCCATTATGTCCTTCTTGTGTTTACCTTTTCTTAGTACTTTTGCATGTTCTCATAGTTTCTTTATTTGTTCTTCCACTCTCATCTCTCATCTGGATTTTTCCTTTGTTGAACACCAAGTTTCTCACTGATTACTTTTTCTTAGATTGTTCAGTCAGTGATTATTATCCATTGGAATATTTTTTAAATACTTTATTCACCTTTTCTTGCTTCCTTAGTGATGTTAATACTACCTTTTCTTTGTTTAGGATTTTTAAAATCATTTCTACAATGTTTCTTTGCTCTTGTGTTCAAATAATTGTTATGTTGCTGGGTTCTGTTATGTTGTAGTTTTTAATATTTTATGTTTCAGCTGGTTTGTTTTCATTTTGTTTATTTATTTAATGACATATCAACTTCATGGGTTATTTAATGCCAAAGCCATCCTTATAGAAGAACAGTAGTGGTAGTATTTAACCCATAACTGGGGGGGGGTCATATCTTTCCCAAGTCTATTAATCCAAAAGTGAATACAATAGTCCAACTGGAGTTCAAACTTGCCCACTAGGATGTTGCAATCTAGAATGTTAGCTACTATGCCATGGGAACTCCCCTCACTTGCTTTGGGGAGCTCTTACCGAGCATTGTCTTGTATTTTAAGGTCATAAAATCATATTTTCCTTAAAGTAATTCTTGTTTGGTCAAAAAGTCTATGGCTTACTTTATTAAACTTGTCAGATTCCTCCTAAAATTTGATCTTTCATTTTTGATAACCTCTTTGTGTGAGGTTGTTTCTTTAAAAAAGCAATGGATGATTTCATGTTTGTTGTCTTCTATCCTCCATTTCTTTGTGTCATTGGATTGATGTATTGTTAATATTATCTGCATTATTTGGACTATTGTCCCCATCTTCATTGTTATTTGTACAATGTTTCGGACGATATGCCCTCCAACCTTCTTCAGGTATTTCAGTTCTAAGTGACAGTTATCTCTGGATTCTGGGTTCAATCCTGAGTAGAGGCAGTAACATAGAAAAATAATTAACACAACTCCTACCCCAGCTATGGTTAGCGGAATGAGAACATCATACCCCTGTGGACTAATTAAAAGGTTAGGTTCAAAGTTCCGTGATGGCTCCCGATTACGAAAAGAAAGTTCCTGAGTTCGAAAAAGAAGGTTCCTGAGTCCGAGAAGAAATACCTGAAGAAGGCCTGAGGGGATATCGTCCGAAACGTTGTACAAATAACAATGAAGATGGGGACAATAGTCTGAATAACGCAGATAATACTAATCATCAAGCCCCATCTCAAACATTCAGAGAAGTGATGTATTGTTGCTGTCATCTTTTTCTGTTTACCTAAAATTAGACTGGCCAACATTTGGGGGTTCATACCTTTCCCAAGGGTATTAGTCCAAATTGAACGTAATAGCATGACTGAAGTTCAAACTTATTTACTACAATGTCACAGTCCCGCATATTACTGACTTTGGGGAGCACTTGTTGAGCATTTTCTTTATAACTTGTCAGAAAAGCATCTTTTTCTTAAAGTCATTCTTGTTTGGTTTATGGCTTGCTGTATCAAAATTGGATGGATTCCTCCTAAAATTTGATCTTTTTTCAATATCTTCTTTGTGTGGAGTTGTTCTTTTAAAATAGCAGTTGATTCCATATTTGTTGTCTTGCGTATTCCATTTCATTTCCGCTGCTGTCTATTCATGTGTCATTGGATTGGTAATCAGATGTTTTGTTGCTGTTGTCCTTTTCTGTAAACCTGAAATTAGAATGGCCAACATTCACAGGATGTTGGCTATCAAAGGAGCACCTGCCTAATCACAACACTCAAATCTGTCATTTGAGTCATACATCTATTTCTATTAAAATCAGCTATTTTTGATGGGTAGTATATTCTAGTTATACCAGACCCCAGGGGTTGTTTATTACCTGTGCTCTTGTCACAGGGATTACATGATATTCTTCAAAGGGAGGAAAATCTTAAATGTATTACAAGCACAAAAATATTAAAAACAAAACAAAAAAACAAACAAAAAAAACAAAAACAAAAACAATAAAAAAATAAAACAAACAAACACAACCAAATGCAACAATACATGCACTAATATAAATAACCAGTAAAACTGACAACTCACACTTTTAAATTTTAAAGATTTCTGATTTAAGTAAAATTAAAGTCAAATGCTCATATTTTATGATGAGGCATTTGTGGGTTAAACTGCTCTCTTCATTTTCTTGAATTTTTTAAACATTAGTTTACAATATCAGCATTAAATAAAACTTAAATCTCAGATCAGTAAATGGGACCATCATTATCATCATCATCATCATTAAGTAACACAGACAGCACAGACCCTCGTGTCTCTCTCTTTCCAGCCATCCCTCTTGGTCTTCCACATTGAAGAATAATCAAAGTTCCAATTACTGTTGAACTGGGAAGACATGGCAACAAACGGTTGTAACCCAATACAAACCCGAATAGTCGCAAAGTCTACTGCAGAATGACAGGGTATTTATAAGACTCCACAATGTCATTCAAATCAAGCAGTCAAGCAGCCAATCAGAACTCAAGGAATGGAATTACCCAAATCCCCCAAATTCATGAATGAACCATTCTTGACTTCTATATATACCAACTGTCTTGGACACTGCTTCATTATGTACTCAGCTAGCTGCTGTTATTCAAACCAACAGTAGACTAACTGACTCAATCCACATGATATCCAGCAAGAACTGATTAATGTAGGTTGGTTGGATGTTTTGTTTTATGGCAACATTACCTACTATGCTATGGGGACTCCCCCTCAACTGCTTTGGGGAGCTCTTATTGACCATCTACTTTATGAGAGGGCCATCATCCTAAAAAAACAGCAGTAGTACTATTTAACCCTTAGCTGGGTGAGGTGATTTGGGGATTCATACCTTCAAATGCACTTATGATGATATCACAGTCCAGTATGTTACCTACTACCCAATGAGGACCCCTCAGCAGTTGCTTTGGGGGAAACTCTTCTTAAACATTTCTTTATGACTTATCTGGTATTTTAAGGTCAGTAAAACACCTTTTCTGTAAAATCATTCTTGGTTTGGTGGGTTTTTTTTTAATGGCATATCAACTCTTTTTGGGTCATCTAATGCCGGATCAAGTCATTTTTGATAAACAAAGGACTCAGGTTACTTACACTAGCTACTGTTGCTTAATTGGGTACCCAATTAAGTACTGAAAAGGCCCATTGCTGCCTAACTTCAGGATCTAGCGGGAACCGGTACTTCCAGCATTACTTGACCCTAATCTGATTGATGTTGGTTTTTTTCTGGTTGGCCTACACTGGTGTGTCCATGTGTAGGTGTCCACAGGTGAACATCATTTATAAGTTCATCCTTGCTTCTCTAGTAGTGTCCAGCATGTCTAGTCTTGTTAATCTTACTTGGGTGGTTTGTGTGATAGGAGGCAAGTTGCCATACAGTTGTTTGTGGGGTGCTGATTCTAAGATTTGTTCAAGACAGCATGCAATATTCTTGTGTAATTTTCATCTCGCTTTTTCTTGAAGCATCTCTATAGAATCCAATCATTGCAGCCATAACATGGCTAAATAAGACCATAGCAAGAATAAAGTACATACTTCAATTTAAAATCCAAACTCAAATGACTTGTTTGAATTAGAAAATATTCAGATAATAGTTTTGGAAATGTAACAATTTTTAAAGGTTTTCAAGTACTTTTAAGTTTTGGCAAATTACAGTAACTCGCAAAATAAAAAACACCCTCCGGGCGATGTAAAAATAGATTTTTTGAAACATGTTGCCTGAGGGGTGGGAGTAAAAAATTCAATGTCAGCGAGTTTGTACCCTAAGTAAGTAAAATCATCAAATTCATTAAAGGATTAAAAAATAAAACAATTTGAAATGTAAACTTTAAATATGTATTAAAATAAAACAAACTATATATAGATATATAATACCAGTCATGTATTATTAAAACTTGTTTTAAAAAACAATGAGGACTGTCTAATGTTGCATGTTCAAATTTTGAGTGTATTTATTCTATGTTATGACGATTTTGGGTAATGTGACGTAAGCAGTGATGTAGTTTTTGTTACAGACTAAAACTGGAAGTGAATCTCCATTATTAATAGAGATATTAGCGAAAGAGAGAAGAAAAATTTATCTTTGCTTACATTTTACTTAATGATCCGTGATCTGTCTTATATTATTAATTTTGTGAGGGAATTCATTTTTGTATCACTTGGACTCTAACTTTTGAATTGAGTTAATGTACTGTTGGTTTGAACAACAGCAACTAGCTAAGCCCAACTGAACCAGTGCCAAGACAGTTGGTACTTATTGAAATCAAGAATAGTCCATTCTTGCATTTGGGTGATTCCATTCCCTGAGTCCTGATTGGTTGCTTGGTTTCTATGTTATGAGGCTTCATAAATAACCTGGCATTTTGCAGTGGTATTGCAGCAACATAGGTTCGTATTCAGTTATGACTACTTGCTGCCTTGTCTTACCAATTCGACGGTAATTGTAACTAGTATGATTATTCTACACTAACGAAGTACTTAGAGAAAAATAGATGGGAATTACACAAGGATGCTATGTGCTATCTTGAATAAATTTTGGAAGCAGCACAAGAAAGCAGCTGTATGGCCACTTGCCTCCTATCATACAAACCATCTAAATAAGACAAGACATGCTGGACACTGCTGGAGAAAAACTCTCCTGTGGAAACCTACATATGGACATGCTGACCAGAAAAAAACTTACATCAATCAGATCTTTGCAAATTCTGGATGCTGCATGGAGGACCTCTCAGAGGTGATGACAGATAGGGACAGTTGGAGAGAGAGAGTCATAGATATCCATGCTGTCAATGTGACTAGATGATAATGATCATATAAGAATTAGAGCTCATTGAAAAAACTTTTTGAATTTTCCAAATTCATTGAACGGTTGCCGAGTAATTTGGATTTTTCACCTTTACCAAATTAGGAACTGATCTAATACTAAAAATAATAGGAAGTAAAAATTGGGATTTATGACCCAAAAAAACAAATAAAATTAATTTTCTCGATTATCATTTAAGATAAATTTATGAAAATTCACATAGAAGTAGTTTTCAATATAGGGAATAAAATATCAACTTAACTGGCATGAACATGTGCCCTCCGGGCGTAAGTATTTAAGTTTTAATGTAATGAAATAAATTAGAAAGACTAACGAAATTAAATAAGAATGCATATAAAAAGATTGTACTTATTTTAATTATATTTTAATTGGTTTCTATATAAAATCAGTCATAGGATTGATTTTAATACGTTGGAGAATAAAACAGTAATATTAGAGATCAATAACACCAAGTAATTATTTATTAAACTTGGATTTTTAAAAACTAATATGCAAATTAAATACACCAGTATGTAAACCTATATTTGTTAGTGATATATAAAGACATATTACAGGATTCTAACTCAGATTTTCATAGAGACATCGTTAATAAATAAGATTTATTCTATGTATTAATGATTTTAACAATAAATTAAACAGTCATTGATAAACGTACAGAATTCCTGAGGGTATTGTGACATAAGCAGTGGCGTAGTTATGGTTACACACAGACAGGCACTGAATCTCCATTATAAAAAGATATGTTCCAAGTGTAGCGTTGGTTTGTATTCGCCTGGTGGAGTTGTCTGCCCCTTTTAGTTTGCTGGGTGCCCGCTAGGGCACCATAGTATTTAAGCGCCGGATTCAAACCCTTTCACCCTCTTTTCCTGTTTCAGCAACTACGAGCCACATGGGGTAGATTCTATCTAAACCCTCTCGTTGGGGCTCCGCCCCCCTTACATTACTGTAAGTTATTCACAGCATGGACTATCGCTAGTCTCATGTCTGTACTCATATATGTATATCTGTATCATTCATGAATGTGTCTTTATCTGTATTTGTGTACCCCTTTTTATATGTACTCTTTTACTATGTACGTTGTATCAACTGTTATCCATGTGCTGTGTATATTAAATGTTTGTCTATTAACCTTCGTCGGAGTTATTTGTATCCAAAGTATGTATAACTTTGCACCATCCTTATACAAGCAAAAATCTCACCCACCTGATTCATCTACTTTTTTCTTCCTTTTCCCATTAGTTTTATTTTCCTTTTGGAGTTGAGTAAATATAAAGTTTGGAAAGCAATTCTTTGTAAATTATTAGATGATATATAAATGGAGGCACACAGTGTAATGGTTATTGTCATAGGAAATGAACTCAGAGACCAGAGTTCAAATCCTAGATGAAGCTATTTACATTTCAGCTTTGGAAAGGTATGCATCCATCTATTCTTCTTCAGCTATGGGTAAATAGTAGGACGGACTAGGCTCTTTATAATTGGTTAGGCAACCAGTCTAGGAGAAAGAAAACTGAATTCAAACCTGTTAAACTTTGCTTAAGAAATTTACCATGTGTCGCAACCTATTTGTGTGGAGGGGTTGGTAAATATATAAATAAATTTTTAAAGGATGTGTGTGTGTGTGTGTGGAGAGAGAGAGAGAGAGAGAGAGAGAGAGAGAAAATGGAAAAGAAGAGGCAATAGACCAAAGAGATTAAGAAATAAATATATATTCAGAAATATAGGATTAAATGAATTACCTGTAAAAAAAATCGATGGATATATTTGAATTCCTGTGAGAACATTTTTTTTTAAAGAAAGTAAATAAAATTATATAAACTAGCAAATATATGCAAGTATTTGAGTTTTAATAGAGTAAAATATTATATTAAATTAGAAAGGCTAATGAAACTAAATAAGAATGCAGATAAAAAGATTTGAAATAGAAGGGGGTATAATTGAAAAATAGAACAACTGAAACTTACTCTTCCATCACTCCTGTTTTTCATTGCTAAATTTTCCTAATTTAACTATTTAGTTAAAATAAGAAGTAAAGAATAAAATTACAGTTATTTCTTCTTGTTGGTGGATTTCTTTTAAGCTTTATTTGAGATTTTTGCTCATATCTATTAAAAGAAAACCAAACAATTAGAAATCAATAATCATTTTTAATTGATATTTTCATATATCATTGATTTATACCTTTATTGTAGAATTTATCATATTTTTTATTTTTCTTTTCTTATGGAAAATAAGGTGTAAAAGGTCGACCCACAAGGACGTGTGGTTGGTCATTGTACAAACAAACATACAGAATGTTTTTTTTTTAAATGTGTATGCCGGTTTAGCTCAGTCGGTGGAGCGTCTGCGTAGGAAGCACAAGGTTCCTGGTTCGATACTGGCCCTCGCTAACTCAGCGTATGAGTAGCACAGAGATCTGTGCGGTAAAGTAAAGAGCTAATGTTAGGTGTGGCGCTCTACCTCAGATGCAAAAACAATCTCCTTGGTTTAGCGCAAGTGAAAAGGGGATAGACTTCCTCGCTGTCTGGCTGATGCCGACTAGGCCATCCCCAAAACTTCACTTTTACTTATAGTTAATCAGAAAACAGGGGAGGTAATTAAGACAACTTAATACTGAGTTATTGCCCTTGCTGAAATTTCATTACATTTCATCTTTCGCTTCTGAGATATATTTCTGAAGTCAAATACTATTCATGGTCTTTTTCGTGTGAGTTACCAACACATAACTGAAAGTTATATCACTCAGTTCATTCAGAAATGGGAGGTTCTCCATGTAAAACAGTTCAAATACAGAGATCACCAAATGGTGTCAATAAATTCCTTTGCGTCAGAAGGGACCGAAAAACTAATAGGTTCAAATAATTTGGTAGAGTCAAAGCTGAAATCAAGAGGTCGAATATTAAGCTGACCCATCACATTCCTGTGACTACACCCAATCTGAGCTTTGGGCTGAACAATTACTTAGAATGTAGAATCTTGTAATCTGTTAATTTCACTGTTGACGGAGCTTACAATATGCCGATTGCAGAGGGGTAAGACCCTATCAAAACAAGGGTGCCCTGAATATAGCCCTAAACTAAATCTGGTGGCGAGGTTACAGTTCTGGAGATCTCTGGAGTATGAAGTTACCCCATCATTTCTATTATTCCCAGGTACACTCTGACATGAAGTGATAGTACCTGTTAGGGTTCCATCTATGAAATGAATCGCATTTTCATTCAAAATAAAATTATTCTTCAAAACGAAACAATTTTATTTTTTAAAAACTTTTTTGTACATATGACAAAAATCCAAACTGTTATATACCCTACCTATGAATATTAATGGGTATGTCTCAATCCTCATAAATACAGGAGTATTATACTGAGTAGTCTTATACCACTAGCAGTAGTTTACCCTCTTCACGCCTGCCCTGTCAAATGGGGTGTTAGAATGCACTGACTGCACCTCTGCTGAGGGGTAAGATTACCCCAAATGGGGCCACCTGTTGGCCGTGGTGGCGACCCATGATGCTTAAGGACAGAGTCTTGGTGGATGAGCAGTCCATGACCTGCAACACTCCACTTAGAACCTTACTTAGGCTAGACGGGTGGTCGGAGAGGCCCCCTCCGATCAATCGGCTGGTCACATCAAGCCCTAGCACCTAAATGATTGCCCCATTCCTATTGCTCTTATAGCAAGCCCCAACCCTTTTTATCATATGGATGCTAGAAGGCGGTGACTGAGGGTCTACATGTCCTGGGAATGATGTTAAACTCTATCTGATGGTGAGGTTCCAGTTTTGGAGGTTTGGGGAATATAGAGCACCCCTTCATCACCATTGCACTCTGGTCCACTCTGACCCGGAGTGGTAGTACATGTTAGGGTTCCATCTATGGGTTAAATAGAAAAATGTATTTATAAGAAAATTGATTAAGAATTGATTTATTTCAAAACTTTATCGGCACTAAATGACCCACTGAGGTTGATATGCCATAAAACAAACCAAACCAAACCAAACCCTCTTCACGCTACTGGTAAGTATTGTATTTTGTTAATGTTATAAAGATTCCATTTCATTTCCAACCTCCGTTTGGTTATTTCTTATTTTGTAACATAAACTAATAAACCAAACCAAACCAAACCAAACTGAGCCCTGTCATCTGGGGCTGTAGACTATGCTGATAGTACCTCTAATGGGGACTATCTGTTGGCTATGGGTGGCAACCTGTGATGCTTAAGTATGGAACCCTGGTGTATGAGCATTACATGACTTGCAACACTCTACTTTGGCCTTTACTTGGGCAAGAATGGCTGGTGGCTGGAGAGGCACCCTTTGATCAATCAGCTGGTCAAGTCAAGCCCTAGCACCTATATGATTGTCTTGACAGTATTGATTTTATGGCAAAACCCCAACCCATTTTATTATAAATGTGTTGGAAGGTGGTGGCTAAGGGTCTTAGTGTCCTGGGCATGACTCTAAACTGTGCCTAGTAGTGACATTCCAGTTTTGGAGCTCAGGGGAGTGTGGAGTACCCCTTTATTACCATTACTCCCAGGTCAACTCTGACCCATAGTGTAGTACCTGTTAGGGTCCTATCTATGAGTTAAATAGATAAAAATATGAGTTAAAAAAATAAATTGAATATCCATCAAGAATGAATAAAACAAAACATCTTCAGCATAAAATAATCCAACAAGGGTTGACATGCTGTAAAATCCATTTAACCAAACCCACCCAACCAAATCAAATAGTCTGTTATATTGCTATAAGTAGATTACAACATTTTATGGGCAATTCAAAATATACAAAAATGATAAAATTACATATAATAAAAAATATTTTATAAGCAATAACAAAATAGAAACAGGGAGTGTCTGTCTGGAATTTCGGCTGCCAAATGAGATGTACTTCTGAGCAGTAGCAGCAGCAGCAGCATCATCAGCAAGATAAATACGATCTGTGCTCAGATTCCAAGGGTAAAGAAATGAAAATCAACTGATTACTTCTGTCTAGATCAAATTTGATTGATTGAGTTTGAAATCATTTTTGTCTCATTTAGAAAACTTATGGATAAGTAGAAAAATAAACATTTTATTTGTTCTAAAAAAAGAAATTCTACTTTTGTAACAGAGTAACTTCATAAAAATGGGAAATAAGCAATTAAGTAGACAGATAAATTGTTTAATGGAGATTGATAGGTATATATATATATATATATATATATATATATATATATATATATATTCTGCTTTCTTTCATTTCTTTTAGGAAATATATTTCTTTCTTTCTCCAGTTCTAGTTTCTCCTCCATTAGCGTTGGTATTTTGGTAAAGGCAGATGCAAAAGCTGCTCGCTCGGACTTTGTCGGTACAAGGGGGTATGGGGCAGTCAAAGACAGCAAATCTTTGAGGCTCTAAATATCCGTAGAAACAGAGGCTCATGATGATAGTCTAGCTGGGGTATTTTCACCCAAAATGGAGGAGAAATTAGAACTATATATATATATATATATATATATATATATTTATAATCCTTCCACAGGATGTGACACAAGGTCATTTTTTAAGAGTGGAGTTTACTAGGTTTGAATTCAGAGTTTTCTTTCTTCCAGACTGGTTACCTAGCCAAGGTTAAAGAGCTCAGTCTGTCCTCTGATTTACCCATAGCTGGGAGAAGGGTAGTTGGATGCATACCTTTCCAAAGGGTATTAGTGCTATGTGAAATACAAATAGCCTCGTCCAGGATTTGAATTCGGTCTGACAAGTCCTTTTCCCATGACTCTAACTATTGAAGTAAGTCAGTTAGACAGTCAACAATTGGTTTGAGCAATGTGACTGGCCAAGCACAACTGCACCAGTGTCAAGATAACTGGTATTTATGGGAATTCAGAACAGTCCACCCATGCATTTGGGTGAGTCCATTCCCTGAGTCCTGATTGGCTGCTTGGTTTGTAGGGTCCTCTGAGGCTCCATAAATCCTGCCACTTTTCAGTGGTCTTTACGGCATCTCAGAATCATATTCAGTTATGACTGTTTGCTGTCTTGTCTTGCCAATTCGACGGTAATTGGACTTAGTATTCTATACTAACCATTACACCACACACCTCTAGAGATAGATAGATGTAATTCTAGTGATAGATGTCATTTGAGGGTAGGAAATAGATATGGTGAACCGAGTTCAAATCCTAGATGTGGCTGTTAGCATTTCACATAGTGCTAATACCCTTAGGAAAGGTATGCATCCAACAGTAGTGAGGCCGACTGGGCAACCTCAGTATAGCAACCAGTTTAAGAGAAGGAAACCTCTCTTCAAACCTGTTAATTTATGCTTTAAAAATTGACCTTATGCCGCATCCTGTTCGAGCGGAGGGGTTGGGTAAATATATAGATGTCATTTGATAGACGTGCTGGAATGCGTAAACATGAACTACATGTTCGCCATCATCTGCGAGAGATAACTGCATTCGCTTGGTCATGTTAGGAGGATGGACAAAGGCTGCATCCCCAAAGACCTACTGTATGGCGAATTAGTAGAAAGTACCCGACCTGTAGGGATACCATGCCTACGCTTTAAAGACATTTGAAAGAAGGACATGAAGACATGCCACATCAACACTAACACAAGAGAAGTTGATGCAGAAAACTGAGCTGCCTGGAGCCTCTTGGTCAAACAAGGGACGAAAAGGAGTGAAAAAGAATGGAAAGAAGCCACCACAGAAAAGAGAACCAGAAGCAAGGAGAGACAACAGCAACTCCAGCAAGCATCACTGTTTGTATGCAGTCACTGCACCAGAGATTGCCATTCAAAAATTGGTCTGTTCAGATGCAGTTAAAAAAAATGGACACTACGTCATCATCTTTAGCAGACGGAAGGATGCCAACAATATAAGATAGGTAGATAGATAGATGTAATTTTAGTGATTGGCTGGTTGGTTGGTATGGCATGTTAACCCTTGTGGTATTTTATGTAGAAGACATTTTTATTTCAGTAATTGGTAATTTATGAGGAAGTGCGTCTCGGTCTCCTGCCTCAGAAATTGCTACCCAGTGACTATTAAAATAACGTCCCCAGCTATGTTGTCTTGGCGGTTTTACTTGAAAGAAAACAACCAACTTAGGGCGTTAAATGTATTTTAGAGGGGGTGGGCTTCTCTTATGAACAAATGGAGATGGGTGGATATATATATATATATAAACAAAGTAAAAAATGAACAAATTGAAGTAGATAGATAGATAGATAGATATCCATCTTCATATCTAAACAAGAATTACGACAAATTTCTATAAATAAATTTCTAAACAAATTACAATAAATAAATAAAAATTACGACAAAAAATACATTTAATGCCCTAAATTGGTTGTTTTCTTTCAAGTAACACCACCGAGATGACATAGCTGGGGATGTTATTTTAATAGTCACCGAGTAGCAATTTCTGAGGCAGGAGACCGGGATGCACTTCCTCATAAATTACCCAGTAATTCTTGTTGGTGATTCAATTTTATTTTCTAAACCCATTTTTTAAATGAAGTTTTTAATCTATTTAACCCATAGATGGTACCCTGACAGGTTCTACCACTCAAAGTCAGAGTGGACCTGGGAGTAATGACAATGAAGGTGTACTCCACACTCTCCAGAGCCCCAGAGAATGGAACCTCACTACTAGATACAGTTTAGCATCATACCCAAGACACTAAAACCCTTAGCCACCATCACCTTCTAGTTCATATATGATAAAATGGGTTTGGGGGGAATTTGCCATAAGAGCAATATGGTCTGGACAGTCATATAGGTGGTAGGGATTGATGTGGTCAGCTGATTGATCAGAGTGGGTCTCCTCAATCGTCCAATTAAGGGCCAATGTGGAGTATTGCAAATAATGGACTGCTCAGCCACCAGGATTCCGTCCTTAAGCATCACAGGTTGCCACACATGACCAACAGGTGGCCTGATTGTGGTGTGGGGGTCTTACCCCTCTGCAGAGGTTAACTTGGCATATTCTACAGCCTAGGATGACAATGTTTATGATAGATTGATAAATATCATTTCAAGTCAGTTTGAAAAAACAAAAACAAAAACAAAACACAAAAACAATTTTATGAAAATGCCTATAAATAAACATTTCGAATTATCTATTGTAATGTCAAATTGTTGAGTTTAAAAACAAAATGATATTGTTTGAAAATGGGGTCATTTCCTTTTGGCAACATCTATTCTTTTCAAGTTTCATTTGCACTTTTATAACAAAAAGATAATTGGGACTTATCTGTTGATTATGTCATCTATATATTAATAGGCTTGTTCTTTAATCTGCCAACTGTTATCATCCTGCAACACCCTCTGCTTAAAAATGAGACTGTCCAAATCATCCGAGATAAAATACAAAAATGTAAGTCCTAATAATTTGGTGTTGTTTAATTGTCAAATTCTAATTTCTTAAGAGCGTCCTCACCTCAGCTAAATAATGGGTTATTCCAGTTTAATTATAAAGAAAGAAAGAAAGGGAAGAAAAAGGACATGCTACACAGAAAAAATATAATAAAAATGAAAGAAAGAAAGAGATTAGCATTATAATTTCAGTACGCACACTCCCTCTCCTTATCTTTCCCCTACTTTCTTTATTTCTTCCTTCCTTTCTTATTATATTTTTTCTGTGTAGCATGTCCTTTTTCTTCCCTTTCCTTCTTTATAATAAAAATGGAATGGTCCATTATTTAGTGATGACACTCATAAGAAATAAGAATTCGGACAGATAAGCAACACCAGATAATAAGGATTTACATTTTTGCATTTCATCTTGGATGATTTGGTTGGTCTCATTATTAACCAGAGGGTGTCAAAGGATGACATACTTTTAAGGAACACGAGTATTAATATATAGATGGAATAGAATGTATGCTTCATGGTTCTTAAGTCATCGTTTTTCTTGGTCAGTCAGAGAACTTTTCAGCCCTGTCTTTGTGTAAATTATATCAAGCTTTGATTTAGTGAACTCAGTGCAGAATTTAAACATAGCTTAGCATTTTTATTTCTCTGAATTTTGGACACAGCATAGTGGATAAAGGAGTTAGATTAAGACAGTTCTAAGTGACAGTTATCTCTAGGCTGCAGGTTCAATCCTGGTCAAGGGTGACAGTAACATAGAATAATAATTAACACAGCTTAACACTTGTACTCCAGCAATGTTTGGCGGAATGAGAACAGGATACCCCCGTGAATTGAATAAAGGGTCAGGTTCAAAGTTTTGTTATGGCTCCCGATTATGACTAGAAGGTTTCCAATTACAACAAGTTCGAAATTCCCGAGTTCGAAAAGACTCCTGAGTCTAACAACAAATACCTGAAGAAGGCTGGAAGGCACATCAGCCGAAACATTGTACAGATAACAATAAAGATGAGGACAATAGTCTGAATAATCCAAATAATACTAATTATTATTTTTGTAAAGAAGTATAACACTTAGTAGCACAGATTGGTACTCAGCAGTATTGCAAGTTGAGTTTGTTCTGCCTTAAGAGTGTTGGTGGGTGGTTTATATACCAGGTTGGGCTGCTCCACTATATACCTAGGCCAAGCCCATTCCCTGGATTCTGATTGGTTGTTGGTGCTAGTGTGAACAGTTTTATCCATATAAACAGATGACTATATTCTGGGAGTTAGTATAGGGTCTGTATTTGGTTACAGCCTGTCAGCTGTTTTATTTTCTGGCAACTGGACGCTTTCTCATTTAGTAACCTTTGTTAGGTTACAACACAACCTCAAGTGACTGCTAGGTTCTAAAATCCAAACGTAAATGGTCTTTCTATTTAGCCACAATATTTTTAGGTGTAGGAGGACACAAGGCCAAGTTTTCAAGAGGATTACTCATGAAAATTTAATTCTGTTTTAATTCACCACAAACAATGTCACTTTTGCATAGGTGTAGTTTTGAAAAAAAACATACTTCCAGCTTTGTACTTAGGGACCTATTTCCTAGACAATACCTCCCCTATTTAACTAAGGAATAGTATCAAAGTAGAACCCTGATGTATGTGGCAGAAGCCAAGAAAGAAAGCTAATTTCTGGATTCACTCCCCCATCATGTGAAAGTGTGTGGGTAATACATTTAAGGGTGATCTTTCAGAAGATGTCAGTAAAATAAGGGAGGTAACTCCCACCACTTAGTGAATTTCAAAATCATGTCTGCAAAGTTTTCTGTTCACGATGAATAAGAATGTCTCATCTAAGAAGAAGAATTGAAATTTTTAAAAAAGACATGGAATCAAAAATTGTATTCAAGAATATAAGAGCCGGTTTAGCTCAGTTGGTAGAGCGTCTAACTAGGAACCACAAGGTTCTGGGTTCAATACCGGTCCACGCTAACTCAGTATATGAGTTGCACAGGGATCTTTGTGGTAAAGTGAGGAGCTGATGGTAGGTGTGATGCTCCACTTCAGACACAAAAAAACTCTTTCCTTGGTCTAGCGCTAGTGAATAAGGGGATAGATTCCCTCGTGGTTCAGCTGATACTGACTTTAGGTCACCCCAATGACTTTACTTTTCTTTTTTTTTTTTTTAAGTAAGAATAAGATAAGTAATCTTATCTATGATTTACTTACATACAATTAAAAAAAAAGAAAGAAGCTAGATGGGAACTACACAAAGATGTTATGAACAAATTTTTGGATTTTGAACAAATTCTCAAGGCAGCAGCCTACAAAACAACAGCTGTATAGACATTTATCTCCTATCTCACAAACCATCTAAGATAAATAAGATATGCTGGGCAATGCTGGAGAAGTAAGGACGAACTCATAAGTGATGTTCTCCTATTGGCTCCCAGTGTTGGCTGACCAGCAAAAACTTACATTCATCGGGTCTGTATGGACACTAGATGCTATTTAGAGGACTTACCAAGAGCAATGGTTGATAGGGATGGATGGTGAGAAAGAGTCAAGGGAATCCATGCTTAGCATAAATATTATCATTGTAGGAAATGGAAACAGTGTTTTGCTGAGCACTAATGTCCTTGGAAAAGGCATGAAACCATTTGTTCTCCCCATAGCTATGGGTAAATAGTAGGACAGACTGAGCGCTTTAGTCTTGGTAAGCCAACCAGGAAAAGGAAAACTATTTTAAAAAAAATGACCTTATATCATATCTTGTCTGTGACTGTAAATACATACTTGTTTAACAGTGTATCAACTCCTTATGGGTTATTTAATGTCAAAATTTGATTTATTTGTAAATGTTTGATTGTAATCATTACTATTTATATTTTCAATGTTCCATGGTATATTTTAAGTGCACTTTTTTATTTGTTTCTAATACTTTGTTTGCATACAGTTATATGATATCAAGTATTCCTATCTAATACAAATAATTTGCACACAGTTATGTTTTCAAGTATTCCTATCTAATACAAATAATTTGCACACAGTTGTATATTTTCAAGTATTCCTATTTAATACAAACAATTTTACACACAGTTATATGATATCAAGTATTCCTATCTAATACAAATAATTTGCACACAGTTATCAAGTATTCCTATCACAGTATATCCTATTTAATACAAACAATTTACACACAGTTATATGATATCAAGTATTCCTATCTAATACAAATAATTTGCACACAGTTCATGTTCAAGTATTCCTATCTAATACAAATACACACACACACAGTTATATCAAGTATTCCTATCTAATACAAATAATTTACACACAGTTATATATCAAGTATTCCTATCTAATACAAATAATTTACAACCAAGTATTCCTATTTCACACAGTTGTATGATTTTAAGTAACTTTTCCTATTTAATAATGATTGTTTGCACAGTTATATAGATTTAGTATTCATATCTAACACCAATAATTTGCAAGCAGTTATATAGTTTCAAGTAACTAATAAAAGTCCTTAGTAAGCAATTCAAGTATTCTTATCTAATACTAATAATTTATACACAATTATATGGTTCAAAGTAACTATTCCTATTTAATAATGATCATTTGTTTGTACACATTTTCATTGTTTCAAGCATTCCTAACACCAATAATTTGCAAATTATTATATGGTTTCAAATAAGTAATGATAATTCTTAGTAAACAATTATAGCTTTGAATACAAATAATTTGTATACAGTTATATGGTATTGACTATTCTTATCAAACATGAATAATTTTCAAACAGATGAGACCCTAACAGGTATGACAAGTCTGTTTCAGAGTGGACCTGGGAGTAATGGCAATAAAGGGATTCTCCACATTCACAAGTGTTCCAGAACTGGAGCATCATCACCAGATGCAGTTTAGTGTCATACCCAGGATACCCCCACCCGTTTCAGTCTGGCACCCCTGCAGAGGCTGGTAGCATTTAACATAGTGCTAATACCCTTGGGAAAGGTAAGCATCGAACTATTTTCCCTCCAGCTATGGGCAAATAGTAGTCCAGACTGGGCTCTTTAACCTTGGCCTAGCAACTAGTCTAGAAGAAGGAAAACTCTGAATTCAAACCTGTTAAACTCTGTTTAGAAATTGACCTTGTGTCATATCCTGCTCTTTAGGAGGGGTTGGGTAAATGCTGTTTGCATCATTTAAGCCCAGTTGATAGGACAGTGCATAATGTTTGACTAGTTGTTTTCATTTCTCTGAATTTTTGAGATGAGGATGGATAATTTGAATTATTTGGATTATTAGGACTATTGTCCTCATCTTTATTGTTATATACACAACATTTCGGCCAATGTGCCCTCCAGCCTTCTTTGAGAAAGTGTCCGAGTACAACAAGAAATACCTGAAGAAGGCTGAAGGGCACATCGACCGAAACGTTGTGTATATAACAATAAAGATGAGGACAATAGTCTAAATAATCCAAATAATAGTTGTCTTCAATAATGTTTGTAAATACAGAGGCATCCTTTAGACCAGTGGTTCTCAACCCTTTTTTTTTTTTTTTTTTTTACCTATGGAACCTTTTTGATTCCTATTTTACCCTGATAGACCCCCCCCCCATATTCATTCAATGTTTAAAAGTTCTATTGTATTTTTTTATAATTAGATACTTTTTACTTGTCTGTACCCCAAAAAATGTAATATGGCCCCAGGTTGAGAACCATTGATTTAGATTGTCGAGGCTGTGATAATATTTCTACATGACGATTATATATTTTTTATTTTATAGTAGTCTGCAGAGAGGCCCGTTGCCAACATCAACCGAGCAGCGAGGGAGTCTATCCTTTTTTCGCTAGTACTAGACCAGGGAAATTGTTTTGCTGAGGTGGAGTGCCACATCTACAGTCAGCTCCCAGATGCTTTACCACACAGATCCGATTACCCAAGCTGTGCTACTCATGCACTGAGGTGGCGGCGAGCAGTATCGAACCTGTAACCTTGCGATTTCTAGGCTCTATCGACTGAGCTAAACTCAACACAAATACTTCATGTTCTGTCGGTGTTCTGTAAACTTTAGGAACAATTTGTTTTTGTAGGTCTCATATTCCAAGCAGTACCTCTTCATTTAACCAGGTGTTTGCAAAACTCTCCAGCGAAGCTGTCTAGTTCTCAAATATCGAAGACGTTGTGAACTTTTGTAACAAATCACATTAAGTAGGAGTAGCCACCCATTTTACCGACATGTTTCGAAAGATAGTTAAAATAAAGTCGATCAATGTTGGTGGAAAAGAAAAAAAAAAAAAGAAAAAAGAAAAAGAAAAGAAAATCTTAAAATAACTTTTTCACTATCTCATCGTCATTAAATGAAAAATAAAAACTTTTTGAAAAAAAAAATTAACGTTTAACATTTCGATTAAAAATAAATAAACAAAACTAATTGTTTGTAAACAAACGAATTTTTAGCCAACTTTGTCTCGAAATAGTTTAAATTTAAACATTTTTTAGTACAGATTATTTTTGTTTTTAATTAAATTTACAAATTTTATTTTTACCAACAAACTCGGTATTGATAAAATTAAAAATAATTTCAAATTGGTAAATATTTACATTTGTTTATTATTGCTTTATTTTTTTCATCGATTGACATTTGAAAAGAAATTTTAAGTTTTATGTTTTTATCAACATTATTATTTATATTCATTATTCTAAATATATCCCCACTGGGCACAAGTACTTCCCAAAATAGTTCGGGTCCTTTTGTTTACAAACTTATTTTTGTTTTGTTTTTGTTTAACAATAAAAAAGTAAATAAACTAACGATCGTCAGCTGAAATTTATGACAGAAAATAAACGACTTCTCTAGAGCAGATTTTTTTATAGCTTAAAAAAAAAAAATAATGATAATAATAATAGTAATATCCCTGTTGGGCATCCATAGCCCCGAAAATAGTACCGTTCTATTGATAGAACCATAAAAAGTCAAGAATGATGTCTGTAAGTGAAAGAGAATGACAGTAAACACTGAGACACACACACACGTATATCAACTGAATTAATATAGTTTGATTATCACAATTCCCTTCAGTCGGGTTCCACCCGAGATCCAAGTGAAATATCAAACCCTGAATTATGAAAATTAATATTAAAAACTAAGAAACAAAATTAAATTATTTTATAATTTTCTATTGTTTTTTTTAGCACGATGAACCCGTTGCATAGGAGAAAAACACAAGTGATATTGTTAAAAAAACCCTCTTTTTAAATCGTTTGTCTGCACTGACAGTTGGAATGTTGTCGATCAATCGAAAAACAATGAACAATAAAAAATAAAAATATCCGACTCACGCCTCAAATTTGTTGTTCATCTCTGCAACCATTAAAAATCTTTTCTCCGTAAAAAAATTGGGTTGAAATGTTGATAAGGCAATTTGACAGTTGAGCAAAAACAAGGGAAGATTACTCAAAGGCGGTGTTAGTGGAAATAATGCACTCTAAAATAAAAATTCCACCAAAAAGTAAACATTACATTCTTGTGTGGATGTTTATCGTTACTCTTCATTTAAGTAACCCTGTAAATGGGACTGAGAATACCCTGACTATATCTCTTGTAAATGGGTAAAATCTCCCCAAAATGGGTGTCCAGGAAATGACACTAAACTTCATCCGATGGTGAGACTCTAGTTCTGGAGATCAGGGGAATGTAGAGTCACACTTCATTGTCATTACTCCCAGATACACTCTGTTCCGGTGTGGTAGTGCCTGTTAGGACCAAATCTATGGATAAAATAGATCTTAAACAAATTATTCGTATTCGACAGTACCATATGCAAATTTAAAAAAAATAAAAAAAATCACCCCCTATAAAAAACAACAACAAACAAACAAACAACAACAAAAAAACCCATATATAAACAAACCTCTTAAAAAACAACCACATAAAAATGTAAAAAATATGAACAATCAATCGCATTCGTTGTATGTTCAGTTCATTGAACATACAAAGAATGCGATTCTATGCATGAAATAACCCGAGACGGGTTGACATGCCGTTAAAACCACCCGATCAGTCTTTATTTGTATTTACTCACTACCCCACCCCCCACATGAGCAGGATGCGACACAAGGTCAATTCTTTAAGCGGAGTTTAACAGTTTTGAATTCAGTGTTTTCTTTCTCCTAGACCAGTTGCCATACCAAGTTTAAAGATTTCAGTTTTATTGTGTAATGGTTATCGTCATAGGAAATGGACGCGGCGAGACGAGTTCAAATCCTGGACGAGGCTGTTTGCATTTCACCTAGCGCTATTACCCTTAGTTAGGCAACCAGTCCAGGAGAAGAAAAAAACAAACTGAATTCAAACCTGTTAAAATCCACTTAAGAAATTGACCACGTGTGTGGGGATTAAAATAAAACAAAAACAAAAAAACAAACAACAGACTCCCATGAGCCTTCATAGAAAGAACCCTCCACGCATGTGCAAGAAAAAGGACTGACTTCCGACCGCCAAGAGAATATCTCGGCCATTCGGGTTTAGGTCTGAACTGTGTGTAGTCGCTTCCTCGATCAGAGGGATATCCCCTTACCACGGGCGACTATGACCGGGAATAAAGCCTAAGTCACAAAACCACCTCCTGTCTTTGTCTCTTTCTTTTTCGTTCCTTAAATTCCTTCCTTTTCAGCGCGACCAACAAATGAGATGGGTTAAAAGCAAAAAACCATAAGAACACGTAACAAGAGTATCCAGCTACATTAAACCTTAAAACACCAAAACATCTTACCACCCCATACGTGTCACATCCTGCTCGCGCGGAGAGGTTGGTAAATATACATATGCTATATGAAGAAGAGAATTAACATTGTGTTATAGATGAAAACATGCTTTTATTTTTATTTTATATTTATTTACTCGTCTCACCGATTCCATTGCCTACGACGATAACCGTTACACTAGAACATCTTTTAACTTCGTTTTTTAATTTTATTTTGTAGTTTGAAATCGGTATGAGAAAATCTATTTGACCCATAGATGAGACCTTAACAGATATGGTCACTGGCAGAGATTGGACCTGGGAGTAATTGCAATGAAGGGGTACTCCATATTCTCTAGATCTTCAGCACTGGAGCCTCACCATCAGATGCAGTTTAGTATCATATCCAGGACATACCATCGGAGGGGAGGGGTATTACCCCTTGCAAGGAATACAGTTAGCATATTCTTAACCGCGCAGACCGGATGAGAATATATAGAGTGTTCTGTACTATCCGGGTTTTTATTTCATCTACTATGTCTATACGGGTCTCCATTGTTTGAATAAGTAAAACGAACTTATATAGATAGAGAGAGGGGCACCTCACTTGGTGTAATGGTTAGCAAGTTAGATTCGCAGACCATTGTTAATGAATTCGATTCCCATTGGGTGCTCCGTACTTCTGGCCTTGGCCACATCTAAGCTAAGCTAAGTAAAGAGAGAAAGTATGTGAGAGAGCTAGGTCGGGCGACTATAGCACCATGAACTCGCAAAACGGAATTTTGTATAAAACTGCTTATTTTAACTTCGAGCTAATGTCTCTGTGAAAGGCATGAACTCATTCTTCCCGGCATTCTATTTAATTGCCAGATAAATTGAGAAGAATGTGGGGTAGGGGGCGAATACTTAAAAAAAAAAGAATCTTTCTCCTATAAGTATCTCTGCCTGCCTCGTCTAACAGGTTTGTCGAATAAATAATGTTTTATTTTCCATCTGAAATTTTAGTTGACAAGATTTTTTAAATTTAAAAAAAAAAATCTAAGGGTGTGAATATTTTCATCGTTTTCAATTTTATACGAACAAGTTCTTTTTTTTTGTTTTTTTAGAGTTATATTCCTGCGGGATGGTGGGTAGGGGGGTGAGAATGAAAACTTATGTAAATATACATTTAAATATGCGTGGAATCTATAATGTAGCCACGTTGAGTTTATGTATTATATAGGTCAACTGAGAAATGCGACTTGTTCAGTTTTTGTCTTGTATTAAATAACTTGGTTATGACTTTTTCTACTCTGTCTGCGCATGCGCACACACACACACACACACACACACACACTCTCTCTCTCTCTCTCTCTCTCTATATATATATATATATATATATATATATATACTCTCTCTTTCTCTCTCTCTCTCTATATATATATAGTCTCTCTCTCTCTCTCTCTCTCTCTATATATATATATATATATATATATATATATATATATATATATATATATATATATATATATATATATATGTTACGTCTGTTTCGGTATGTACGCATCGACTTATAACTCAAGGAAAGAGATGTCACCGAGCATTAAAATCACACGTACATTTTAATGTGTTCATCGTGTCCATTAAAATAGTCAAAGAAACATCAAAACACACCTCCAACATAATTATGAACCAATAACAGAAATAAGCACTTGCGCCGAAAAACACGCCAATTAAATTGTACAATGCAAAACCATAGGATACAAATCAAAATAACACGCGGATGTAGTGGTAAACATGCCACATGGTGCCCCAGGACCAATCAGAAATAAATAGAATAATTTAATTCTTGAGCCGATTTCTTAAGAAACGGGAAATAAAAACCACGAGGTTTTGGTCCCAAAGACAAAGACTCTCAGAAGTCACCAATGGTTCATGTCACTTAGCTGATGATAAACTCATTTACGTCAACAGTTGAAAACCACGCTCGACTCAGCAGTGACCAACATCAAAGACACACAGTGCAGCCGACAACAGAAAACCTAAATCCCTATTTATTTCCTTGTTTCCCGTTACTGCTACGTACATTTTCTTTTCGATTTAGAAGTCCGTCGCAGACGTCACCCCATGTCGTTCTTAAGTTGTGAGCCCCCTGGGGGCTAGTTCGTCCAATTCTAGACTTGCAGATGCGGTCACACCATTGAAAGGGAAATTTCCATCTGCATTTGGTGGTTCATGACGACAAAGACCTCGCCGCACAGTAGCCCTGTTAATCTCGATATTGATTCGCTCAGCTCCTGTGCGGCACGTGTCTCGCTAATAATGTCTGTTGGTGGCCAGATCTTCCAGGCTTGAAGGTGTGATGGTGCATTTTGTCAGAGTTGTCTTCATATGGTCTTTGAACGACTTTTGGGGGCCTTTGTCCTTCATGTGCCATCTGTGAGTTCATCATAAAGTATTTTAGGGGGGGGGGTTGTCTGCAGGCAATGCGGATGGTGTGACCCAACAATTGCAGTTGGCGTTGCGATGGGATGGTCTCAATTGGGTCATTGTGTGACAAACGTCAAATACTTACGATACAGCCGACAACAGAAAGACATGAATTCCTATTTATTTCCTTGTTTCCCGTTACTGCTACGTACACATACATATACTGACTCTCACACAAACACACTCTTTATCACATTTCAACATTTCTCACATACATACGCTATACAGTTGATATTATATTCAACAAATCTTTTTAACAAGTCAACAAAAAAGGACATTGTTCATCCTGTATATTTCAACCAATCTATATCCTAGTTTGTATTAATATAAAAGTATTGTTGTTTTCTATGATTGTGTTTTAATAACACTGGTTTACAAAGAAATTGAGGCAAGCACAAAAATAGATGTTTTAACCTAATTTGGGGGTGCTGAATTCAGATTTGAAATCCGTTTTTACTCATCACCTCTAGTTTTTTTTAGATATGCATACTGTACATTTTGTACATATACTGTGCATAAAGGCGTATATGCATTCAGGGTTAATTTCTAATATTGCGTGACTTATGTCTTCTTTTTTAGTTATTATGCAATAAATGTAAGTGATAGCATTACATTATGTATATATAGCTATATATCAAGACGGATGTTGGCAGTTAAGCATAGCCAACACGTCTCAATCAACAGCCAGTAGTGCACTGGCCAGTAGTGCACTGGCAGTAGTGCACTGGCAGCAGATCATCTAAGAAAACACATTTCTAACTGTTGTGGTACTATGAATTGTGTACATTGTGTCATCAAAGTATATTTATTCCATCAATGTCCTTTATCTATCCTGTTTTATCTGTAATAAGCTGCTGCAACTGTTGAAATAAGCACGTATATACTCTGTATATACTAAAATGAGACTATTTAACAGATAGAAAACTAGAGGTGATAGAGCAAAACTGTTTATAAATTTGAATTCAGCACACCCAAATTAGTAAAAAACACATATTCACATTCTTGCCTCAGACAAAAAATATTTTTTGTAAACCAGTGTAATTGATTCTATTATTTTAATGAAACTCGTGGGATTGTTTTCATCATCATCATCATCATCATCATCATGTCGCGCTAGTAGCACGGATATTCATGACGATCTTTCACCAACCATTCATATCATTCATTGCCCTCGGAAATCCTCTGCGCAGCATCCGGTATCCGCGCAGAGCTGGTCAGTGTAAGTCTTAGCTTGACGGTCGGAACTGGCGTACCCATGTTCTGGTTTCCATAGGAGAACGTCATTTATGAGTTCGTCCTTGCTTCTCCAGCAGTGCTCAGCATGTCTTGTTTGTCTCATTCGGATGGTTTGTGTGATAGAAGGTAGGTGGTCGTACAGCTGCTTACTTGTTGGATGTTGTTTCCACGATTTGTTCAAAATCGCACGCAGTATTCTTGTGCAGCTCCCATCTAGTTTATTCTCTAGACGCTTCGTTAGGGTTTAAGTGGTGCTGCCATACAGTAGTAATGATACAACTACGACTTGGAAAAATTGTTGCTTTAACTTGTCAGTGACATCGGATTTCCAATGACTCATAATCTGTTTATATCAGACCACGCATTCCCTATGCATGCATTAACATCGCTTTATGTAGATAAGATTATATATCTTAGCATCTATAGCAGTAAGAGTTATGCCTCTGTAGTTCTTAGCGATTCTGAGGTCTCACTTTTTTGGTGGATTGGGAGGATTCAGCCTTTCGTCCATTTTTTTAATCGTATTTTGTTATATACTGCATTGCATAGCCTAAGTAATATGTCATTGAATTTCCTTATTTTCCATATCCCAGGGCGATTGTTCTAAAAGACCAAAATTACGAGCATCCCCGTTCTTTTATATTATTGTAAGAGAATCCCAACACTCCGAATTTTGATGTTTATCAAAAACCAAAGAAGAAGGATTCCTACATGTTTATAATGATAAAGCAAAAAAATTATTTTTGATTTTTATTGATTAAATGGTATAAGAGAAATACTCGTTACCTTTTATGTTACCGGTCGCCACGCCACCAAGTGCCAAACGGAAAACCGTGGCGAGTAAGGAATATAATCCCTACAGGATCAAGTGACAACATCTTTTCTCTGATGCTCTTACGATATTAGAGTAAAATGTACAAGAAAATCTTGCTAACTATTGCTCATCAACAAGTCTTTCTGTTCACGTGCTTCTCAAATAATAATAATAATAATAATAATAATAATAATAATAATAATAATAAAAAGGTCGTACCAATTGTAATTGGTGCCCTTGGAACGGTCCCCAAGGGTTTAGAAAAGAGTCTGAGTGAGTTGGAAATCAAAGGCAGAATCGAGACCATCCAAACAAAAACATTGTTAAGATCGGTTAGAATACACAGAATAATTCTGGAAACCTGAGGAAGCTTGCTGTCACTCAGTCTCCAGTGAACCACTAGCTAAGGCGGGTGTGAAAAACTCTCATGGAAATAATAATAATAATAATAATAATAATAATAATAATAATAATAATATGTGATAAAAAAAGGAGGAAAAGGTCTTGGGAGAATTGAAGAATGTGTTGATGGAGTAATACTAGAACTCGAAAAAAACAAAACAAGAACAAAGAGAGACTGATGACAGCAGCCAATAACACAGCAATAACAACAGCAACAAGATAAAAAAAAAAAACAAAACAAAAAAAAAACAAATCCAAGAAACAAAGGTAGGACCGCCCCCCCCCACACTATATTGATACTTTAAGTGACAAACTAAGGACATCGCACATGGAATGACCTAGACATGGTTGCGAAGAGGGAACTTAGAGAAACCGAATCTCTAATAATAGCAGCACAAAATAATGCCAAAACGGCTAATTATATAAAAGCAAAAATATATCATTCTCAGCTGAATATCAACTGTAAGCTATGTGGTGATAGAGATAAAAGAATCACATAGTAAGTGAATGCAGCAACGTGACAGGAACATTAAAAGGGAATATAAGAACAAGCACGACTGGGTGGGAAAGATAATCCACTGGGAATTGTGCAAAGAAATTTCACCTTACTCTCAAACGGTACATGCACAAACGAGAATTCTTGAAAATGAAACAAAAATCTCTGGGACATGGAGATAAAAACGCATCCCCTAATCCAGACCAGAAGAGCACACACACACACACACACACAAAAGAAGCTGTAACATCTGTGTCAGCAGACGACCGAATGAACTAACAAAAGAAAAATTAAAAAACATAAAAAAAAACAGCACCCCCCCCAATACCCAAAACACCCTAATTTTTTTAACGTTTTTTGTAAAACATTATATTGTATAAAAACATAATAAAATCGAATGTAATTAATTATATGCTGTAATATGTTTTAATGTTTTTGTTTTTTTTCATAAATAATATTTTTCTTTGGCGTAATAAATTTGGAAATTTGGGAACTTATTAACATGAACGTATCTCGTACTTCAAATTTCACCTCTCAACACATACACACACACACACACACACACACACACAAATCGATCGAGTGACTACTCGTAACTTGGGACACTCGTAAATAAAGGTACTATTGTTTATTATTTATTCTTCTAATTTTACGTGTCGTTATGTATTCATAAATGAGAAAGGTTTTCCCACAGTAAAGATATTTGACTTTTATCACTTTTTGTTTATGATATATATATATATATATATATATATATATATATATATATATATGTGTGTGTGTGTGTGTGTGTGTGTATGTGTGTGTGTGCGTATCTATGTCTGTGCGTGTGTTTATATTAACAAGGGAAGAATACACAAACACGTTGGTTGAGATTTGAAAAATAATATATGCGGCCTTGTGCCACAACTTAGCAAAGCTCAGTATATATATATATATATATATATATATATATATATATATATATATATATATACGTGAGTTATGATCAAAAGAATACACAAGTACGCTGGATGAGATTAAAAAAAAATATATTATATACATTTCTTAACCCCGACACCTATTTTGACCTTTGGTCATCAATAAAGAATATTCATTTCATGACCACTTACATTTCAAGACTGATAGTGTGTGAATACCAAAGGATTGGCTTCACGCGTCAATGAAACTTGAACTCTTCAGATGAACTTCATCTAAACATTCAAGTTTACACGGATTTATAAATAGTTTCCAATCTTTTCTTTTTTCTCACTCGAAGATTTGTCTAAAAAAGTAAAGAATCTTTAAGCAATGAATTTATTTCTCCACCTTTTCATCCCCCCCTCCTCCTCCTCATCGGCTTCTCTTTCTATTTGGGTATGTCGATTTTCAATTGTTTTTAAATATCAAAATGTTTCACCCAAGAACAGTTGGGTATTGGTATGATAAGTATTGACACCAAAAAGTAGATTTCTAAATTGCACAAATTTCTGAGCATTTAGTTTCAAAATTCGTCTAATATGAAACCTCACCAAATCCTTGTTTATAATACATTTAGATATAAAATTGCTCAAAAATCTTATTTCAACCCAGAAAAGGTTATTAATTTATTCTATTCACAATGAAATTAATAAGATATATCAAAATTAGCATTTAAATTGATATTATAACTCCACCCCACCCCAACAGGTCAGATAAGCTCCATTTACCTCATTAATTGAGATACGTCAGTAAGAACATTGCAAAATCGACCTGCCCAACTTTCTATACCCTCTCTTACTTTCTCTCCCTCCCCCATCTCCTTTATTATCTTTTTTCTTAAATACGTCTAACTATTTTCTTTCTTATCCTCTAAAACTTTGTTAAAGTGTTTAATTTAACAAAAGCGATCGACACAGAAATTGTGACAGAAACGAAAGAGTGATAGGTAAGTACATAGTTACGAACAAGCTTATTGATATATAGATGGAAAATACATATATATTTTTATCTCCAACTTTTTTTTTGTCCCACCACAGAGTCAACTGACAAAATAGAAATAAAATAAACCGAATCAATTTTTGTTTCTTTTTTATTGTTGCTTATTCTGTCCAACAGATGTCGCTTTTAAGTGGTCAGCCATTTTAGAACTGAATGAACTTTTGTGTTGAAGCTTAGGGAAATGGCGGGAAATCGAATCTATTCAAATTTATTTGGACACACGTGCGTATGGCCAAATAGGCCAATCACGACCCCTGTGGAGGTCATGTGAGACCGATTATAATGGAACCCCGAAGGTTCGCCCTCTTTGCCTCTTTGATTCTTTTTGCCATTAGCACCCCACCGGCCAATACGGATACAAGACATGCTGGACACTGCCGGAGAAGCAAGGACGAACTCATAAGTGACGTTCTCTTGTGAACAGCTACACATAGACATGCCACAGTGTAGGCCAACCAGCAAAGATATACATTGATCAGCACTGTACGTATACTGGATGCAGTGCAGAAGACCTTTCAGGAGCGATGACTGATAGGGACGGGTGGCAAACGAGAATTATGGGAATCTGTGCTGTTGCCATGATCTGATGATGTTAAATTCTGGATATAAGAGAAATAACAATGAAGGGTGAATTATAGGTCTTCGTTCCTTTCAAGATCGAAATATTAATATTAGGAAATCTAACTGGTTCAAGAGTTGTTTCGTAATCGGCTGAAAAAGAAAGAAAAAAATAAAAAAAAAAAATAAGAAAAAAGATTATTTAGAGTAGATATAAGTCCAGAGAGACACGTTTTCAGGTGAGAACATTCTCAAGTAAGGTATCTCCGTGTTACTTTCGGTACCTGGAGTAAACCATGGAGATCGGACACAGGAATCGGGTGAGGATTAACTTTAGAGTTTTTGACACATTTGTTACGTGTCATAGCGTCTACTTTCTGGATTTGTTTCTTGACTCAAAACCAACCAGAAGTCGCAGAGAGAGAGAGAGAGAGAGAGAGAGAGAGAGAGAGAGAGAGAGAGAGAGAGAGAGAGAGAGAGAGAGAGAGAGAGGACACAACACGAACAAATAAACATCACTTGCTTTTCCTGTTCTTCCAAGATCTTGTGAGTTGTTTTTTTTAGAAAGCGGAAATTCATGATGTTTTTAGTTTCTTATCCAGACTTTAAATCAGGTAGTCACATTCTGTCCGTTTCGTCAAATGACATAAGTGAGGTTTATAGAGTAATTAAAGAAACACCACTAGATTATATTCTTAACATTGACTTTAGCACGCTGGGCAATAAACTTTTGAATGTTATTGCTTTACTTCCTGACCACTGACAATCCCTTTCTTTTTGTGAGTTTCAATACATTTCTATAGAAAAATAATTAGCAATTCCTTTCTTTTCTGAATTTCAATGCATCTACAGTAAATTAATTAGTAATTTCTTTCTTTCTCATTTTGAATGCTTTTCTACAGTAAAATAATTAGTAATTTCTTTCTTTCTCATTTTGAATGCTTTTCTATAGTAAAATAATTAGCAATTTCTTACTTTTTTTTAGTTTCAATTCATTTCTTTCGTAGAATAATTAGCAATTTATTTGTCTCATTTTCACTGTATTTATATAATAAAACAGTTATCAATCCATTTCTTTTGTGAGTTCCAATTTATATAGCAGAATTTTAGCAATTGTTTTCTCATTTTCAATGAATTTTGTGAGTTCCAATAATTAGCAATTTCTTTCTTTCAATGCATTTCTATTGTAAAATAATTAGCAATTTATTTTTCTCATTTTCAATGCATTTCTATAGTAATATATATGACTGATAGGGACGGGTGGCAAACGAGAGTTTATGGGAATCTGTGCTGTTGCCATGACCTGATAATGGTAAATTCTGTATATAAGAGAGATAACAATGAATGGCGAATTATAGTTCTTCGTTCCTTTCAAGATAGAAATATCAATATTAGGATAGATCGATGTTACAATGGAAATCCAACTAGTTCAGGAGTTGCTTCGTAAAAAAAAGAAATAAAAAATAAAAAATTAGAAAAAAATATTTTGAGTAGATGTAAGTCCAGAGAGACACGTTTTTAGGTGAGAATATTCTCAAGTAAGGTATCTCCGTGTTACTTTCGGTACCTGGAGTAAACCATGGAGATCGGATACAAGAGTCAGGTGAGATTAACTTTAGAGTTTTTGACACATTTGTTACGTGTCATAGCGTCTACTTTCTAGATTTGTTTTGACTGTCTTCTTGTCTAGAAACCAAACAGAAGAAAACAAACCAAGAGAAAAATTGTTTTCGTTTACATTTTTTAAAATAATATTCTAAAAAAAATCCTAAAATAAACGACCATTGTAATATTCGATTTTGTTTAATTTGATAAGGTATTTGCTAAATAATTTTCCTTTCTTACTCCTCTCTTTCCCCTTTCTCTTTCACTCTCTTTTTATACTCAAACAAGAGAACCAACCACGGTATGAAACATGTCAAACACCCTGCACTGTCAAACATTTCCTCATAGAAAATGGAGCTTTCGATCCGATCAGAAAACGCAAATAACATGAACGATCAGTTTGAAAACGTTAAAATAAATGCCAAAGAGAGAAATAGAAACATATCGAAAATTATGAATCAGATATAACATACATCCACGAAACTATCTATAAAAATACACCTGTAAATAAAAATTGATTACCAACTGTTGTCTCACACTCTAACAATTTATCTAAAAACAAAATATTTACATGCAAACTATTATCTTACAAATCACATATACAAAAAAACAAAAAACAAAACAAAACCAAAAAAAAAAACAAAAACCAAAAAACCCCAAAAAACAAACAAACAAGCCAAAAGAAAAAAAAAACGATTTGATATTAAATAATCCACAGGGTCGATATACTATTAAACTAAAAACATAACCTAATCTTTCGCTCCTTGGTGTTCCTAAAATAATTTTAGTCCGGTCGTGGACCGGGTATTCTGCTAGTATTTATACAAGGTGTGTCAAAAAGTATCGAGATTGAAGCTGAAGATTGGAATGAACAATAAATGTAACGTTAACTTTTTTCAGAATACAAGGTGTGTCAAAAAGTACATATTTTAGATCTGTATTTGTCGAGATAAAAATGAAGAATGAATGGAACGTTAATTTTTCAAAATACAAGGTGTGTCAAAAAAGTACCGAAAATCTCGATATTTTTTTGACACACCTTGTATAACTTTTATTTCTAATCTTGGTCTATTTATTCACGAGCGATACTGTACAGAATGCACATAAGACATATAAATAGTATTTCCCATTGAGGTCGGATGTCGGGGATTTATTGCCAACTCAACCTCGGCATTTTTGTTTAAACTTGGACTTTCTCCACCAGACAAGAGGAAATACTTAAAAAAGATTCAGGAGAAAGCTCTAACCGCATCAGCGTGGATATGACAGTCCTATATTGTGACATCAAACCGACAAAGTCTGATGGTATCGTGAGATACTGCTGGGGCGCTCTGGGTTAGTGGTAATGATGCTTTGGCCCCGAAACCATGCCTGAACCCAGAGTCATCATCTGATGAAGGCTTTGTTGGTTGCAATGCTACTGTGTAAATAGCAGTCATTGTATGAAGATTATTATCAAAAAGATTAAAAAAACTGGTAAAAGATTAAAACGAAAGAAACGAAACTCATATTCAGATAAGATAATTTTTAATCTTTTTAAAAAAAAAACAGTCAAGATTCTATTCAGAGGGAAATCTACGGTGAAAGTGTTTGATCGATATTGCAGCTGTTCTGCCGGGGGGTGGGGGTGGGGGGGAGATTGTTTGACGTGAACGTCTTTCAAATCTTGGAAGTGTCTACGTTGTATGTGTGGGGTTAAATCAGTGGTTCTCAACTGGGGTCCATATGGACCTCCGGGGACCATATAACATTTTTAGGACCCAGGCAAGCAAAATGTATTTAACTATAAAAATACAATGGGATTTTTAAACATCGAATGGCTATGGAAGAGTCCACCAGAGTAAAATAGGATTAAAAGGGGCCCATAGGTAAAAATATTGTTAAGATGGTTGAGAACCATTGGGTTGAATTGATTCGACAAAATCTGATCGAAATTTCCCGGATTGCTGAGAGTAAGAAATAAAACCCACGAGAACACATTCCATGAAATATCATGGCTAGGCTTGGTGAACGAAGATTAAGGGAGTATTCCAGGTTGACTGCAGGCGTGTTGGTGACTGATAAGGCCAATACAATACAGGCAGGTACGTTCGCAGCGGTTGCAGTTGAAGGTTCTTTAGTGCCTCTCTGTCACGATGGCCAATTGGGAGTTTGCCATACAATGATGATTCCTCATCCTGGAGGCTTGAAATATAAAGGTTGAAAAGAGCCAGACATAACAATATGGCAACGAGAACGTGCTTGGGGTTGGCTGGGGGTCGACGAAAAGCGTCAATTTGGGATTATCATGAGTGAAAAAAGCTTTGTTTCCGATCAAATCGTGATCAAAACACGAGTTTCCCACAATACTTCGATTGCTGACCATTTTGGAACTGTCCATAGAGTAAGCAACCTGAAGATTGTGTACCAGTATAATAAAAACTTAGTAGATCTATATATAATAGAGATTTGGTGTCTGTCTAACTGTAACCGGAACTACATCACTATTTATGTCACAATACCCTTAGAAATTGTCTAAGTTTATCAATGAGTTTTTAATTCATAGTCAAAATCATCAATACATAGAATAAAGAACAACTCTGTAATATATATATATATATATATATATATATATATATATATATATATATATATATATATATATTTATTTATTTATTTATTTATTCCACATTGTTTGTTATAACAAGTTTTAATAAATAAATGAACGGTATTATTGATTTATACATTGTTTTATTTTGATATATATTCTAAGTTATCGTACGTATAGATTTTTACGAGAAAATTATTTACAAACAAGAAATTGTCACATAATGCTTTTACATTAAATTAGAAGATGTTTGTGTATTTAACTGCATCTGGTTGTTTGCACATGTCCGCTTTTCAGACATTGACATGGTTATCTTTATATATAAGATTTTCTTTTTTTATATTAAGTTTCAATTGTTAATGATGCGCCTTAATAAATAATATAGTCAATTCTTATTTCAAATTTTACAATTACTATTAGGAAAAAAAAATTGTTTACATTTATCTTTAATGCAAAAACTGTTTACGGTTGTTATTTTTCTTTTCATTACTGATGTTATTTTTCATCTGCAATATATTTATTTGAATTAATTATGTTGAAGTAATTAATAGTTAGTAATATTTTGTTCATTGTTTAAACAATACACATTCATCAATAAGTTTGATTTTATTCGGTATTAAATTATTTCATTCAAAATTTTCTGATTAAAAAAAAAACAACATCTGATTTTTTTAAAGACACATGGTATATTGAAGAAAATTAACATTTCACTCATTGTTCATTTCTGTCTTGGTTTTAGATACAGCTTCAGTTTCGATACTTTTTGAACATACCTCGTATTTTGAAGAAAATTAACGTTCCATTTATTGTACATTTCTGACTTGGTAAATACAGCTTCAGTTTCGATACTTTTAAAATATTCATCGTAACAATCCGTTTATTTCTTTAGAGGTAAATCTGTCGGAGAAAAACAGTGTTACAAGGTCCTAAGTATGGGGCATCCTGCGAGGATCGAACTTGCAATTCAGTAATAATGGTCTGTGAGACTAGCTTGTTAACCATTACAACAGGATAGAACGCCCCACGTGCAAGTGTGTATATAAGGTGCCTTGTCTACTATATTAATACAGTGGCGAAAGAGTCTCTGATTTAAAAAAAAATCTATTCCGTCATACATGTATATGAGTTATTTGTATTTTGTATTGAGTTGATTATGACAGAAAGTCAGAGACCCTTTTGTTATTGTATTTTTTTAGTAGGCAGAATACTTCCCAATCTAATTCGCTAAATGTACAGGGTTTTGTAATCCAATATCTTGACAAATTCTCGTTCAAATAATCCCAAATTTTAACAACCCGGGAAAAAACAATTCAAAATTCTAATGTTATTATTTTATGTTTTTCCTTTCTTTTCAGGTCCAGAAAATTCTATTCACAGGAAAAGAACAGGCGTTTAACTATTGTTGTAATTCGAGTACCAGAATTAACAGAGAAATAATAGGAAGAAACACAATGAGTATTAAGGATAGGGAAAAAAGATTTAAAAAGCAAAGATATAAGGTGAACAGAGTAATTAACAATTGTTGGGTTATTAACATGTCCCGTGAGATCTTATTGTCTCTCTTCCGGGATTTCATTAGACATTATTTATAGGAAAAATTCTCATCATTTAGGTTCTGTATGACAACTGTATAACTGTACATTTGTATATTCTAATATTTTAGTTTAACGTCAAAGCGTTTTCAATCCGTAGAATATTTTACAGTGCTCAATGCACGAGATAGCAAAGTATATATATATATATATATATATATATATATATATATATATATATATATATATATATATATAGAGTGTTCGGATGAATTTGACATACTTATATTTGTTTTTTTTCTCTCTGTAGGTTGGAGGTATTGACGCACACTACGCATAAATTAAAAGCTTGGACACATTCATTCATATACGTGATGACAGATAGAATGGATGACTGGAACCCACCTGAATCGTGGAAGAGAATAACTTGTATCATGAGGATCTGCGCCGGCCATCAAAATAAGAAGATTATGGTTGCTGTACAATGCTCCCTGAACACTGTAAAACAACCAGGCATGAACTGGAGAATTGCAATGAAGACTACGAGGCTGTGGCTAGAAGAAAGCAACATAACAGTCGATCTGATTGTGTTGTACAGCAGAATTTCTAAAAAATCTACAGAAAAAAGTGTTGGGGGACCCTGGCATTAGAATCCGGAAACGTGAATTGAATGTTTCAGCCTCTACCATGAAACTTGCACTCAATGAAGACCTTCGCTACCACTCATACAAGCGTCGCAGAGGTTAACTGTTCACAGAAAAGGCCCGTGAAAATCGTCTGACAAAGACGAAGAAACTTCTGAGCAAAGTGAAATATCCTACTGAATCACAAACAATCTGCTTCTTTTCTGATGAGAAAAACTTTTGCACAGATCAAAAGGACAACACAGAATAATAGATGGCTTGCATACAGTTCAAAGGACACTCCTCGTGTCATGCAGACTAAATTTCCCCAAACTGTGATGGTTTTCGGATGTGTGTCCTCTGAGGGTAAGGTGATGCTCCGCATTTTTTCAGAGAGGGTATCAGGTTGAATTCAGATGCCTAAGTGGAGTTGCTAAACACTGTGTCAAGCCCTGGATAACAAGGGTAGCCAATGGTAGGCCATATGTATGGCAGCAGAATTCGGCCCCCTGCCACACTTCTGGGAAAAGTAAAAAATGGTTGTCAGCGAATTTTTACGACTACACCAGTCCCAATGTTTGGCCTCAGAATTCCCCAGATCTTAACCCCATGGATTAGTATGTATGGGGCGCCGTGCCAGTACTACAAATGCCCAATTAATCGACAGAAATAGGTAGTTTTTAGACCCTTCCTAGGGAGACTGTAACATCAGCTTGCTCCAGGTTTCGGAGCAGGATTGAGACTGTGATCGATGACGGTTATTTCGTGTGAAACTTGTTGACAGTAGTGTAATTTCCGTGCCTGTTGAATTTCTTTACAATCCATTAAATTTTGTAGTTACCAAGCACTTTTTATTTTTTCTTATGAAACTGTCAAATTTATCCCGAACTTACTGTATATATATTGATAATGTAGTTTCCTATATTCATAAATAAAGAGTACCCAATATTATTAATAGAACATGTATAGCAAAGTTAAGGTAACGAAGACATAAGGCCTACGGCGCTTGGTAACTCAGTTTCTCATGTATGTGATTTTCGAGCCAAGACTTCACTACCCCAACTTATATAAGAATTGGCTCTTTTTTCTCCGTGAAACATAGAACTTTTTGAACGACCGTTGTATTTATCTAGCAGTTTTGCATGACTTACCTCGAATGTATACTAGCTTTGATTAACTCTCCATGAGTACTAGGGAATCATTAGAACGAACAAATATACAAGTCCTAGACGAGTGATTGATTTTAACGGCATGTTAACCTGTCTAGGGTTATGTTTTTCCCGAACACGAATAATTTTTTTAAACAAACCTTTTTGACCCATCGATAGGACCCTAACATGTACTACCAATCCGGGTCAGAATAGGTTTGGTAGCGATGGGGTAATCCAGATTCTCCAGTTTCTAGAACTGGAGCTTCACCACCAGATGTATCATACTCAGGACACTCCTTTTTTTTTGGGGGGGGGAGTCTTATCTATCTACAGGGGATACAGTCTTCTAATTCCCGTATTCTAAGCCGACAGGAATACGTCCTAAACAAGTAATTCAGCTGGTTAGATATATTTTTGTAGATATAATTTCTTAGTGAATGAGTGAAAGACAACAATAAAAATAATAAATAAATAAATAAATAAACACAGTGAAAACAAAAAATGAAAATAAAAACCTAAAACATAATAAACCCCTTTGCTTGCCGAGAAAAGATTTAAAACAGTGATGACGTGGACCAATCAATAAAGGTTTTCCCCACCTTTCACTTGTCAAGAGGTTGAAATACTCGTTACGTTTCTATGAACATAAATAAACTTGTTGATTAGTGAACAAGGAAACACTTCTTCTTCCTTTCTTAACTTTACCGGGAGGCTCTGCGAATTCTGCTGACGTTTCTTGTTGAATCTTAATACGTAAGTACATCACAGTGATTTATTTACAATCAAATTTCATTGATTAATTTTTATTTCGGTTATCCTGATTAAAATGTTTTACGTTTCAGATGTTTGTAAATAAAACAGCACCTTCAAATGTGACTATTAGGGAGCGAGTTATTTCGTTTTGTTGCATTGGGGACAGTAGTTCAGTTGGGGGTCGTTGGTGAAAGCGAGGAATAAAGGACTGGAAAATGACTCGGTCTAAATTTCAAAACGTTGTGCTGGGTTGGTGAAGCTCCGTCTCTTATTATCAGAATATGTACAATATTTTTTTTCTCTCTTTAATGTTTTATTTTCTTTCGAGTGTTCACGTACATTTTCTTTCTAAAATAGCGAAAAGGGTGTCAAATAGATAAAATTTCAGTTATATAACCATACAAGTTATACACACACACGCGCGCACTCACACACACACGCGCGTGCGAACACACACACACTCATATATTCATATAACCATATAAGTTTTTTATATATATATATATATATATATATATATATATATATATATATATATATATATATATATATATGGTTATATAACTTATATGGTTATATAACCTATATGGTTATATGTGGTTATATAACTGTATATGGTTATAAATATATGTATATATATGATATATACATATATATATATGGTTATTATATATGATATATATATATATATATATATATATATATGAATGATATATTATATATATATATATATATATATATATATATATATATATATATATATATATATATATATATATATATATATATGCATATATAAAACTATATAGTTATATAAATATATATACTTATATAACTATATACAGAGTGGGGCATGAATGATGATGATGATGATGAATGAATGATGATATATATATGATATATATGTATAGATATGATATATATATATATATACATATATATGCATATATATAAAACTATATGGTTATATAACTGTATATACTTATATAACGATATACAGAGTGGGGCAAAAGCCACAGACAGTTTAAAAAAAATTGAACGCCTAACATAAAATAAAATAAAAACTTTTTCTTTTAATTATATTTACTAGCAAATATGTATGCACCCTCCGGGTGCAAGTATTTAAGTTTTAATGTAATAAAATATTGTATTAAATCAGAAAGGCTAATGAAACTAAATAAGAATACAGATAAAAAGATTTGAAACAGAGGGAGTATAATAAAAGATTTGAAACAGAGGGAGTATAATAAAAAATGGAACAACTGAAACTTACTCTTCCATCACTCTCGTCTTTCATTGTTATCTTTTCTAATTTAAGTATTTAGTTATAAGAGGAAGTAAAGAATAAAATGACATTTATTTTATCTTGTTAATGGATTTCATTTAAGATTCATTGAAGAGATTTTTGCTTATATTCATTAAAATAAAACCAAACAGTTAGAAATCAATAATACTAAGCACATATTTATTAAATTTGATTTTTTAATATTAATATGCAAATTAGCATTCCCGTTCACATTGTAAACCGCTATTTTGTGGTATATATAAATATAATTGCATGTTGTCAGTATGTAGACATAGTTAACAGTATTAATAATGTAAGACAATTTTATTAATAATTGAGGTTTAGATAAAAATAAAATCATGGAGAATGTGATGTCAATAACTAAGAGAATTGTGACTTGAGTAGGAATATAGTTTCGGTTACAGACAGAAAAACACACAATCTCCATTATAATAAGATTTTGTCTCTTAAAAATTACTTTGAACTAATTATCTTGTGTCGCCGAGTCTGACTGTATCCCGTGTGGAGGAGTAAGACAATTAAAAAAAAAGGGAAGTCCGATGTATGACACTATTCTGCATCAGAGACTGCGGCTTCATCTCTGGAGGTCTGGGAAGTGTGTTGTACCCTCTGATTGCTATTACTCCTAGGTTCATTCTGACCCGGAATGGTAGTACCTGTCAGGGTGCCATTTATGGTCAAATAGATCCGTTTTAAAAGAATTTGTATTCGATAGGAACGTGTTAAAAAAAACATTGAAAAAGAACAAAACAAAACGGAAGAAACAAGTACACAAAAAATGTAAATATGAACGTACAATGAGCGTGATTCTCTAACATCTAGACAAAAATAACCCGAGATGGGTTGACATACCGTTAAAATCAATTAAAATAGATTATAGATTAAAAAAGTTTTTATTTAAAAAATGGTGACTTTTGTAGAAGATTTTGTTGTTGTTTATGAAATATCACGTCATATTTTGTTAAAATAAATAATAATAATAATAATAATAATAATAATAATAATAATAATAATAATAATAATAATAATCTGCCAAAAAATATTTTGAAAATAAAGTTTCTTCATTTGTTTGTTTTATTCATTTCTTTATTGTTTTTTTTCTTTTTCTTTCCTCCTCTTTCTTTTCATAGGGGATAAGCGTCTGATGTATAGCGTCATAGCTTTTTCTTTCTTTCTTTCTTTCTTTCTTTCTTTTTTTCTCTTTCTTTCTTTCTTCTTTCTTTTTCTCTTTCTTTCTTTCTTTCTTTCTTTCTTTCTTTCTTTTCTTTCTTTCTTTCTTTCTTCTTTTTTTCTTTTTTTTTTCTTTCTTTCTTTTCTTTTTCTTTCTTTTTCTTCTTTCTTTCTTTCTTTTCTCTTTCTTTCTTTTCTTCTTTTCTTTCTTTCTTTCTTTTCTTCTTCTTTCTTTCTTCTTTCTTTCTTTCTTTCTTTCTTTCTTTCTTTTCCCTTTCTTTCTTTCTTTTTTCTTTTTCTTTTCTTTCTTTTTCTTTTCTTTCTTTCTTTCTTTCTTTCTTTCTTTCTTTTTTCTTTCTTTCTTTCTTTCTTTCTTTCTTTCTTTCTTTCCCTTTCTTTTCTTTCTTTCTTTCTTTCTTTCTTTCTTTCTTTCTTTCTTTCTTTCTTCTTCTTTCTTTCTTTCTTTCTTTTCTTTCTTTCTTTCTTTTTTCTTTCTTTATTTTCTCTTTCTTTCTTTTCTTTCTTTCTTTTTTCTTTCTTCTTTCTTTCTTTTCTTTCTTTTCTTTCTTTCTTTTCTTTTCTTTTCTTTTCTTTCTTTTTCTTTCTTTCTTTCTTTCTTATAATATTTGTTTTCTTTTTCTCTCTGACGTATAGCATGTCATTGTTCTTCTTTCTTTCTTTACAATCAAAACGGAATAATCCATTATTCATATGAGAGGTGATATTCAAACATGTGCGTTCATGTGTTATTCTATTAATGTTATAGAAAATACCTTTCTCTTTTATTGTTTTGATGCTGTAAAATTGTCTTTTTTTTCGTGTTCGACAGACAACATTTATTTTTTATTTATAACCTACTTATAACAAAGGTCAATAGCGTCCATCATAATGTAATGGTTAGCAAGCTAGTCTTTCAGATTATTTACTACTGATTAGCGAGTTTGATTATCTCTGGATGTCCCATGCTTGTGACCTTGTGTCACATCCTACTCGTGACAAAAGGGTTGGATAAATAAAGGGCATCACATCGTGGTGGAATGAATAACAAGCAAAACTTGCAGATCTATAATTACTGAATAGTGAGTTCGATCCTCACTGGATAGCTCATACTGAGACCCGTCCTGTCGGCTGGGGTCGTAGAATACACCGACTGCACCTCTGTAGAGGGGTAAGGCCCCACAATGAGGCTACCTGTTGGTCATGGGTGGTGACCCGTGATGCTTAAGGACGGAATTCTGGTGGATGAACAGCCCAGGACATGCAACACTCCACTTAGGACCTTACTTAGGCTAGACGGTCGATCGGAGAGCCCCTTCTGATCAATTGGCGAGTCACGTCCAGCCTTAGCACCTATATGATTGTCCCAACCCTATTGCCTTAATGGCAAGCCCCAACCCTCTTTGTAATATATGTGCTAGAAGGTGGTGTCTGAAGGTTTTTGTGTCCTGGGAATGAGGTTAAACTCTATCTTATGGCGAGGTTCCAGTTCTGGAGGTCTTGGGAATGTGGAGCACCCCTTCATCACCATTGCTCCCAGGTCCACCCTGACCTGCGGTGGTAGTACATGTTAGGGTTCCATCTATGGATTAATTAGAAAAATGTGTTTATAAAAAAATTGAGTATCCATTAACAATAAATGTATTTCAAAACTTTGTTGGCATTAAATTATCCACCGAGGTTGATATGCCGTAAAACAAACCAAACCAAACCATACTTGAGACCTTGTGTCACACACTATCCGTGGTGAAAGGATTGGATAAATAAAAGGCGTCACACCGTGGTGTAATGGTTAGCAAGCTAGTCTGGCAGATCTATTACTACTAAATAGCGATTTCGTTCCTCGCTGGATGCCCCATACTTGTGACCTTGTGGCACGTCTTGATGCTATTTCACGTGTCTAGTTGAATTACTAGATGACATGCACATCTTGTTGGGCAAACCCTTTTTTATTTTTAGATCCATTGGGTAGGATATCATAGCAGACAGCTTGGTTGTGTTTACGTTCGTGGACTCGTGTGTGATTGATAAGATAAGAACACACGATTTACAGATATTATCGGTCAGATCGAATTGTAGATCAAATGGGCAACGCCTTACAATCCTGTTTTTGTTTTGAAGAACACGTTTAAATTTACAGTGAGCCAGATATTGTCATTGGAAATGCTGCACCTTTTTCATGAATGACTTGATTTTCAAAGGTTCCAGGATATTCCCGTTGCCACCCCGCCATCTTCACAACATGAACTGTCCAAAGCACCTGACATGATTAAGTGCTTTTTTAACATGCGCGCGTGCGCTCACACACACACACACACACACACACACACACACAACACACACACACACACGCACACACGTGTATATACAACCTATAATTTTCTTTATTAAACTGTAACATTATTGCGCTCGTAGCGTAACGGTTATAATCGTAGGAAGTAGACTCTGCTACCCGAGTTCAAATCTGTTTGCATTTCACAAAGAGCTAATACCCATCGGAAAGGTAGGGCCTCCCTTCGTGGTTTAATAACCAGTAAGATAGACTCGCAGATCAATTATTACTGAATAGTGAGTTCGATTCTCGTTGGATGCCCCATGTTTGCGACATTGGGTCCCACCCCTACCCATGTTGAACGAGTTGGGTAAATACCTAACTTTCAGAAAGGCATAAATTCAACTACTCATCCTTCAGCTAGTTGTAAGTAGTATGACAAATAGGATTGGTAACTGGTCTAGGAGAAGGAAAAGTCTGAATTCAAACCAGTTGTGGACCTGGAGAGGGATGGGCTCCGCCAGGGTCTTTCCGCCATTGACTCGCTATATGAACATCACCCCTACGACCAAACCATGCCCCACGAGACCAGTGAAGAAAAGGGAGAAAATTATCAAATTTAGTTCAGTTCATGATTGCTGATGTCAATAGTCGCCTGATACTTTTGATTACATGCATATATCAATGATTACGCACACGCACACACACACACACACACACACACACACACACACACACACGCGCACGCGCGCGCGCGCACCCCACACCCCCACACACATGCGCTTGGCTAGAAATGTTTGTCCCTTGCCTATCGTAACATCAACTTGTATTGTTGATTCGAAAGAAAATGACAAATTATCGCCAAATATACAAATACTTAAAAAAAAAAAATGCTGACAAATACGATTTATTGCATTCTGCTTTGTCAGTTTAGGGTTAACTAAACTAATTTTGATGATGACATCAAAATCAACGTGGAATTTCTCGTTTCGTTTCTTTTAAAAAAGCCCCCCCCCCCCAAAAAAAAAAATCCCAATTAAATAAAAACAATAAAAATCAAGCGATTTTCTGGATATTTGCTCGCGGAACGCATCGAAATTCGCTAAGATAACACGAAGAAATTTTTTTGTCTTTTTAGGTGATCGACACGATTAACGGATATTTTTGTATCTTAGAAAAATAGAAGCGAAAAACTTGAAAGCATCATTTTAGATCTCACTGATAAGTTAAAGCGACAATTCTTCCAAGTCGTAGTTGTATCAGTACTACTGTATGGCTGCACCACTATAAGTGAATAAGCTAGATGGGAGCTGCGCAAGAATGTTGCGTGCGATCTTGAACAAATCGTGGAAACAACACCCAAGGAAGCAGCTATACGACCAACTGTCCCCTAACACACAAACCATTCGAGTAAGACGAACAAGACATGCTGGACACTGCCGGAGAAGTAAAGATGAGCTCATTCCTATGGAAACTAGCACATGGACATGCCAGTGTGGGTATCAACAGGACAGTGATGTAGTCTATCCCCTATTCTCAAGCTCTAAATCAGGAAAATTGATTTCTTTCTTCTTTTTTTTTGCGTCTTAGGTGAAGCGTCATTTCCTATCATCAGTTCCCCACCCCCACCCCACTTTACCATACAGATCAAAGTTGTGCTACTCATGTATCGGTATCGAACCAGAATACTTGTGATTCCAATGCGTCTGAGTTAAACTAGTCCTATGGCAGAGAATAACTACCCAAGTTTCACCGAGAAGGATCTTCAGGAAAACTCTGACCGATTCAGATCTCTCTCTCTCTCTCTCTCTATATATATATATATATATATATATAAACATATATTATAAACAAATAAAAGGTTTAGCTTTTATTTATTAACATATGAACAATCTTTACGACCGAGCGGATTCATGCTAGTGCATTCGTCAGGTAAAACGAAATAGCTTTTGTGTATATATATATATATATATATATATATATATATAATATATATATATTGATATATGTATATACATATGTATATATATATATATGTATGTGTCTGTGTATACAAGGTCAATTTTTAAGCGGAGTTCAACTGGTTCTGAATTCAGTTTCCGTCCCAACAATACAGAAACCTGTCTGCCCTACTATTTTACCTATAGCTGAAAACAGAACAGATGGATTCATACCTTTCTAATTGACATTAACGCTAAATGAAATGCAAATAGCCTCGTCCAGGATTTGAACTCGTATCGCCGATTCCATTTCCGAAGACTAAGGTACTATACCCCCTCTAAACGTAGGTGGTCATACTTCATAGCTTATGTATTTGGATGTTATCAAAATATTGCTGATAATGCTATAAACATCTCCTGTGAATGGTGTGATTTAAATCGTCCTACATTTGAATAAATGTGGAAAATCACCATATAAATAGGTAGGTCACATTCACCGACTTTTTGATTATCATCAATGAATTGAAAAAAATGAATGAAATGCTCAAAGAAATCTGATGATTTTTGATATTCCGATTATTTGAAAGGAAATACAAAATTATAGCAAGAGTTGCTTTTTTAAAAACTTGCTGCAGAATCCAAGAAAACAACTAAAAGAATTGGCTGCTACTTTGGTTTGTGATCTCCATACCAACGTGATCTCCATGCCAACGTGATCTACAAAAGTCAAATTTTATTTTAGTAGGTGAACTAAATTCAGTTCTATCTTCACTTGGTCATAATGGTTATTCACGTTATTCTCCTCTTAAGAGAAAAAAATCGTTCATCAATTTTTTTTCTCTAATCAATCAGCTTTTTATCAGTTTTCTTCTTTTTCGTCTTCTTTTCGTCTTCTTTTTCGTCTTTCTTTTCTTCTTTCTTTTTCCTCTTTTTTGTCTCAAGAAAAAACAAACAAAAAAGACACTTGACTAAAATCAGCCCTGTTGGCTGGGGCTTTAGTATACACCGACTGTACCTCTGCAGAGGTAAGAGCCCCTCAGATGGGGCCACTCGTTGACCATGGGTAGCGACCCGTGATGCTTAATGAAGGAAACCTGGTGAATAAGCAATTCATGACACACAACACCTCAATTAGGCCCTCTCCGATCAATCGGCTAGCACCTATATGATTTTCCCAACCCTATTGCCCTTATGGAAACCCCCAACCCTTTTTATAATATAGGTGCTAGAAGGTGGTGGCTGAGTGTCTTCATGTCCTGGGTATGACGTTAAACTCTCTCTGATGGTAAGATTGCAGTTCTGAATCAGCTGAGTTACAGCTCGTAACCTGGAAAAATCGTAAAGTCTTGACACTTGTAGTGGAGTGAAAGCAGTCCGCCCCAAACCGAAGCATTAATCGGCCGAAACGTTGTGTATATATATTTTACAATAAATATGAGGACAACAGTCCAGCATATCAAGCCTCATCTAAAAACTTCAGACTAATGGTCTCTTGCTGTTTCCTCGATCGGATTCTACTGACTCCATTTTGCGGGGGGGGGCATCTGTGTCCAGATAATATCGTTGTGGGCGGAATGTCGAGGGAAATTGGCCCCTAACTTCAAAAATAGAAATTGGACGCTCGTATTGAAACTTGAAAAAATTAAGTACTTGGGTGAATTTATAGTTATTTATTAAGCTTAGCTTAGATGTGGCACAAGGCCAGAAGTATGGGGCGCTAATGAAATCGAACTCATTACCAATTGTTTTCGAATCTAGCTTGATAACCATTACACCACGTGAGGTGCCCAATTGAATGGGTTTATAGGTTCGTCGTATCGGATTTAGGGAATTATACATACTAAATTGTATATAATCCTCATGTCGAGCTGACTGCACAGACTCCCATGAATATCTCTCTCATCACCCGTCTCTATCGGACATCGCCTCTAATAGTGTTATGGTAATTTAGAGAGAGTTAATATTTCAGCGGATAGTTGATAAGACCGCCTCGCGAGTATTCTTCACATTTGTATATGTTTGTACTACTGTTCTTTGTTAATATATTTGTTTAACTCATTTCCTCTCTTGTGTATTTATTCTGGCCCCTAACCAGGCCACAACAAACAGGTCTTCCGCACGGCATCCAGAATCTGTACAGAGCTGATTGATGTAGATTTTTTATAGGTCGGCCTACACTGGTGTATCCATGTCATAAAACCAACCAACTAACTATAAACAAATTACCTTTGTAGGCAATCCAGCGAAGCGCATCTTTAACTGAATTGTTATGTCCTCATACTTTGCGCTCGACGGGATAACCTTTTTAAAATCTTAATGGTTCGCAAATGGAGCACCAGAAATCAAAACATGTTTTTCAATAGCCCTTTGTCAGCAAGATTCAAATTTAATTGAACACACACACACACGCACGCTCACCCGTATATATATATATATATATATATATATATATATATATATATATATATATATATATATATATATTCTGTTATACAACCTATATCAAAGGACGCATAGTATTATATAGTCATTCACTAAGATTAATCGTACATAAACACCGGTAGTGACGCATACTGTAACATTAGTACAATATACACAGGTAATTTAGTCTGTGAAAGGATCAGTAACATCGTATCACAGCAGGTTCTTTGGCGTCGTAAATAAACAATTTATAGAAATTATTTGACATAAAAAAAACCGAGTGGCATCGGGTTTTTTTCTTTCTTCAAATAAATTCACGCATGACAAGAAAAGAGAACGTTTTTGAGAAATCGTTATTATCGCTTAGTTGCGTATATTTCTCGCTTGATAGAAAAGAGGTTTAACTTTTTTTCTTTCTTTCTTTCTTTTTCTTTTTTTTAATAGAAAGTGTGTAAGAGTCCATCACAACGAAGAAAAAAGTTGGCACGTTTTATTACATTCTGCTCTGAAGACATTCTTCTAGATTCTTTTCATCTTTTTTTCTTTCTTTATCTCATTTCGCTCACAAACGTTTCCTTACCGTCTTTTGCTTTCTTTCTTTCTTTCTTTCTTTATTTCTTTCTTTATTTATTTATCTATTTCCTTCTTTCTTTCTTTCTTTCTTTCTTTCTTTCTTTCTTTCTTTATCTATTTCCTTCTTTCTTTATTTCCTTCTTTCTTTATTATTTATTTCTTTATCTATTTCCTTCTTTCTTTCTTTTTTATTTCTTTATCTATTTCCTTCTTTATTTATTTCCTTCTTTCTTTCTTTTCTTTCTTTTCTTTCTATTTCTCCTTTCCTCTTTAGTTTTGTATAATGCATTAGGAATTGTTTTCATTCAATTTGTTTTCGAAATATTGACGTAGCGTAGTGGTTAGCAGGCTAATCTAACAGACTATTAATATTATGAATGATTTTATATAGAAACCAATTAAAATATAATTCAAATAAGTGTAATATTTTATATGTGTTCTTATTTAATTTCGTTAACCTTTCTAATTTAATATATTTCCTGACATTAAAACTGAAATACTTACGCCCACAGTGCGCATATTATTGCTAGTATTACTAAATTAGTAGATGTAATTTTCATTAACTTTATGTTTATTGATAAATACCTGTGGTTGACGCTTAGCCATCGCCTTCAAGCACCTACATAATAAAAATGGGGTTGATGTTTTGCCCTAAGATCAATTTGAAGAATATGGTCTGGACAATCATGTAGGTGCTAAGGCTTGACTTGATGAGCCGATTGATTGGATGGGTCCTTTCCGATCGTTCGCCTAGCCCAAGTAAGGGCCGAAGTGGAGTGTTGCATGTCCGGTACCACTTGGTACCCGGGTCATAGATCGCTGTCACCATAATCCTGTCCCCAGGTATTACGGGTAGACACCACATCCAGCATATCGCCCCATAGGGAAGGGTGTCTTACTCATCGGCAAATGACGAATAAGTTTATATATCGTTTCAAGTGATGTTACATGGCTGATTTATTGATTTTAACGGTGTATCAAACCGTCTGGGTTTATTTCATGCCAAAAGATCAGGGAATTGCATACATTATACGTTTATATTTACATTTTGTGTAATTTCTTAGGTTGTTATATGATATCAAGTATTCCTATCTAATACAAATAATTTGAAGACATCTATTTGACTCATAGATAGGATCCTAACAGGTACGAACACCCAAAGTCAGAAGACACCTGTGTAATGGCAATGAAGAGGTATTCTATATTACCAAGACTTCCAGATATAGTTAGACCCAGGATACCCCCTTTGTTGGGTGGGGGAGGGGTCTTACATCTCTGTAGGGGATACAGTCAACATATCGTAAGCCTCACCTGCGGTGTGAAATGACATGAGTTTGATACCTATGTAAATGCATCATGCTTCAATATAAAGCATTTGAAATGTCATCATCATCATCATGTCGCGCAATTTGCACGGATATCCATGACAATCTCTCGCCAACCTTCCCTATCATTCATCGATTCTGGGAGCTCCTCCGCGCAGCAGCCAGCATCCTTACATAATTAGTCAATGTAGGTTCTGGCTGGGCGGCCCACATTAGCATGTCCATGTGTTGGCCTCCACAGTAGTACGTCATTTACGAGCTCATCTTTGCTTCTCCAGCAGTGTCCTGCATGCCTAGCCCTCCTTACTCGGGTGGTTTGTGAGATGGGAGGCAGGTGGTCATTGTGAGATAGAAGGTAGGTGTATTGCTCTTATAAAAACATGGTTATGATATTTATTTTCCTGGATTACAGTTATATTAATATAATATGATTGTGTGTGTGTGTGTGTGTGTGTGTGTGTGTGCGAATGATTGATATATTCATGTAAACAAGAGTATCAGGCGACTATTTATATCAGCAATCATGATCTGGACTAAATTTGATAATTTCCCCCTATTCTTCACTGGTGTCGTGACCTAGTTTGGTCGTAGGGGCGATGCTCATATAGCGAGTCAATGGCGGGAAGACCCTGACGGAGCCCATCCCTCCCCAGGTCCACAACTGCTTTGAATTCAGACTTTTCCTTCTCCTAGACCGGTTACCAATCCTGCTTGTCATACTATTTACAACTAGCTGAAGGATGAATAGTTGGATTTATGCCTTTCCGAAAGGTTGGTATTTACCCAATACTGTCAATGATGATCGCTTAGCCGAGAAACTGATAGCCACCAAGCGTCGTTGACTCTGTGACTACGCAACTCTTTGTTACATTCATTTTATCGTCTATTTATTCGTCTATTTCATCTGATGATTGTATCCTCATTGATACGTAAAACATTTTGTAATAAGACTATTGTAAAAAAAAAGAGGTGAAATTTTAATTTCTTTTAGATCACACACACCACACACACACCACACACACACACACACACACACACACACACACCTATATTTGTGTGTGCGTATATAATGTTAAGAATTTGCCACTAGCGGGACATTTATCTTTTTATATCTACAGTTACATAAGCATTTTGTGATTGTGTACAATAACAATCAGAATACAAGTAAAAGAAGATACATTTTTCTCATATAACTGTTGACATAAAAAGGAATGTCCCGTTGGTGGCAAATGCTTAACGATGATATTACATATCAAGCTACTGTGAAGATTGATGATGGTCCAAATTGATGATGGTATATATATAGGGGTCACTGAACGACAAACAAAGGTTTTAAAACCGCAAAACCTCGTTTCACTTGAGATGTTACGCCTACAGCTGTCAAAATTCATCTGGTGATATACGAACAAATAAAATGTATCATCATTGTTGAATGAAAAATAGTAAAGAAACTGAAAGAATGTGGTTACGATCTCAAATAGTTGCAGATTGTGTTTAAAGGAAGAAGTAAGTTTTATCACTTTCCTTGAACAGGAATGTTTTCTGTACAAGAAATCAGAGCTCATTAGTAAATGTAGACATGAAAATAAGCATTTATTGTAACCACTAGCACCTGATTGAACAAAAATATGAGTGGGTATAAATAAATACATGTTTATGTTTATATTTCGTGAACACCGACTGTGACTATTAAAACCTTCACTTAATCGGTTCAACGAGTGGTGATCAGTAGGAGCTTATCAACAGGAATTGAATTGAAGATATGATATCTATATAAGCGTCTGACAGGAGAAAGATATTCCGTGAAACTGCTAGTAACGCTAGAGATTGTATCAATCAACCAATTTATTTCCTTGAAAAAAAAAAAAAAAAAAAAGAAAAGAAAGATTTTAAGCACAATTTGGAAATAATTTTACATCACAGTAGCTCTGTTTAGAATTATGAGCACAGTAGAAAAATAACGCAAGTTGTTTACCTCAGTCAGTAAAGTGCCCACGTAGGAACCACAAGGTTCCTGGTTCGATACTGGCCCTCGCCAACTCAGTGCATGAGTAGCACAGGGATCTGTGTGGTAAAATGAGGAGCCGATGGTAGATGTGGCGCTTCACCTCAGATGTAAAACAATCTCCTTGGTCTAGCGCTAGTGAATAGACTCCCTCGCTGTCTGGCTGATACCGACATAGGCCACCCACAACTTTACTTACTTAAATACCAGTAATATGCAGATGAAATTCCAACTGATTTGGAGCCTCTTGATATATTTCCATTTTTCTATTGGTGACAAGTTGAGTTTACCCCCCCGTCTCTCTCTCTCTTATATATATATATATATATATATATATATATATATATATATATATATATATATATATAATCCAAAAGTCCAGAGAAGAAATCTTCCTTACGACACAAGAATTTTATTTAAAAAAACCTGTCGCAGTTTGAGAGCTCAATGTGGGCTCTTAATGTTAGAGTCACAGAGCAAATATATAAGTAAAGAAATAACAAAAGACTTAGAGATTTAGCATTATAGTCTATTTCAGGGAGCTTAGACAAAGTGTCTAACTCTCCCGACTCATCAGATGCGAATGATCTGATGAGTCGGAGAGTTAGACACTTTGTCTAAGCTCCCTGAAATAGACTATAATGCTAAATCTCTAAGTCTTTTGTTATTTCTTTACTTATATATATATATAATATATATATATATATATATATATATATATATTAGTGTCACCCATAAATAGGTAGCCTCTAGCAATTTTTAAAGAAAAAGTTCATTTTCTTGTGTATCAAAGATACAAGGAATTATTATAACTAGTGGGACTTTTAACCGCATTATCGTCTTCATTTAAATTTTGAATTTAGGAATTAAATTGTCCAAAGATTCAGTCTCAATATTTAAAAAAAATCACATTCCGTGTTAAATTTACAGAATTTAAAAAAAACTGAAAAAAAAAACCCCCAAAAAACCAAAACAACAAAAAACGAATTTACAGAAATGTTAAATAAAAATTCGAAATGTTTTGAAACTTCTTCTGTCCAATTGTTTTGAAACACCAAATTTTGACAGAATAAATATTTCAAAAGAGTCCTGTCTGAACGAGAATCATAATTGAATTAGCAGGGGCATGTAGACAGCATTAAAAAAGTACGTAACTCATTGCCTACCAAATTTCTGCCTGGGTCGTACCAAGTATTCCATTATTTCATTCAATTGGTTCCCCATTGCAAAAGGATCAAGTGCCAATGTCAGGGTTGGTTCACAGACAAAACAAAAGATGGAAAGATGTGCTCACATGGTGATTTTTCAGTAACACGGGCAAGAACCGATGCCAGCAGATTATAATAGGGTCATAGTGGTGGGAGAGCCGCCGTGAGCGGTTTAAAGTAGGCAAAGAGTTAATGTTGTCAAATGAAAAAAAGAAATTTAACTACGTTTTCTCTTGATGATTGATAACGTAGTGGATACCAGGACCAAAGTAAAAGTAAATTTTATTTTATTTTTTATTTTTTGAAAGCATCAAAGTATTTGTTTGAGTTTTAGATATTTATGGGGACACGTTTGGTTTGTTCGTCTTGTATCCTATCCCCAATAAAAAGTATTTTTTCCTTCTTCTTGTGGCCTGGTAAGCTGAAATGGAATTTAATGATAGAAAGGAAGGAACAGAGATGAGGATGACTTTAGAGTAAGACCTTTATTAGCGGGTTCACATTATTTCGTTGAGGGGAAATATTTCGATAGGTGTTACCTCTACACAGTCTGGGAGTCAAAGAGGCTGAGAGACCTTTTGGCACCAAGAATTTGTTTTTTTTGCGCATACTTAGAAGGCTCTTCCGGTATGAAGCCTTCTGGGATATTGTTATTTTTGTGTCTTTTATTTATTTATTTTATTTCATTCTGTTTTACTTTTATTTTTATCTATTTTTATTTGTTTTAATTTTACTTTTATTAATCCCCACGGACTTCATCTCAGTTTTCAAATAATTGAAGACTCTTACCAACAGTCCACGACACCATTGAGACCATTTTTTAAAAACAATGCTTGCTTTGATGTTATTGGGAGGTAAATATAGATTTGACGAATGGAGGGAAAGAAAAATATATTTTATGTTTCAAATAGCTCTATTCAACGATATAATAGGTTTAAACTAGCAGTAAAAAAACCCTGAATAAAACACAAAATTGGCCTCAATGGTGTCGGGGACTGTATGTATTTACTCAACTCTTCCGCCACAAACAGGTTATTTTTTGAGCGCACTTTAACAGGATTAAATTCAGAATCTTTCTTTTTTCCGAGAAGGCCAAGGAGCCCAGTCTGTTCTATGTTACTATTTATTCATAACTGGAGGGAGAATAGTTAGATTCATACCTTTCCCAAGAGTAGGGCGTCCGATCACGGTGTAATAGTTAGCAAGCTAGTCCATTGAATGGTGAGGTCGATCCTCGCTGGATGCCCCATATTTGTGACCTTGTATCACATCCTACTCATGGCGAATGGGTTGGGTAAATATTTATTTTTTCCAATGGTATTAGCATCATTTAGTTTTGAAATAGTCATTCTTAATGGATACTCAATGTTTTTTATAAACACATTTTTCTATTTAATCCAAAAATGGGACCCTAACAGGTACTACCACTCCGGGTCAGAGTGGACCAGGGAGCAATGGTCACGAAGGGGTTCTCCACATTCCCCAAACCTCCAAAACTGGAACCTCACCATCAGATAGATTTTAACGTCATTCCCATGATATGTAGACCCTCAGCCACCGCCTTCTAGCACCCATATGATAAAAAGGGTTGAGGCTTGCCATAAGGGCAATAGGGTTGGAAAATCATATAGGTGCTAGGGCTTGACGTGACCAGCCGATTGATCGGAGGGGGCCTCTCCGACCGTCCGTCTAGCCCAATGAAACGTTTTCTGGGTATGACGTTAAACTGCATCTAGTTGTGAGGTTTCCATTCTGTAATTCGGGGAAGTGTGGAATACTCCTTCATTTCCATTACTCTTAGGCCTTTCCTGAACCGGAATGGTAATATATGTTAGGATCTTCTCTATGGATCAAATAGATCCAACAATGAGTTAAAATGGGTTATAAAAATGAGTTTTAAATGTTTTTTAAATGTTTTCGGTAAAACCCAAGGGTTGACATGCCTTTAAATCCAACCAACCAACCAACCAACCAGCCAACCGAAAAACTAATCAACAAAATATATAGCTCGATTAGTATCTATCTATCTATCTATCTATCTATCTATCTGTTTAACTTTCTATGTAGCTGACCTAATATCAAACCTGTTTATTTTTACCCATTAAAGATAACATCGTATAAAATAATAAAAACAATAGTGAACCAAAGTTGGCGGTTTCTGTGACGAATTTCAAATACATAATAAAAAATCTCTGACTATTGAAAATTGAGCCCTGATTATTGAAACGTGTCTTTTACCGGCGACAAATGAAACAGTTTGCAAACAAATCATTTTTTATAAGAGGGGAGGTGTAGTAATTTATCATTGTTCACCTTTGAATACAAAGTCTTCTGAGCATGACATTAAACTGCAACCAGGCTTTGAGGATTGTCAAGTTAGCCTTTCATTATCATCATGGTGTAATGGTTAACAAGCTAGTATCACAGACCCATTACAACTGAATTGCGAGTTCGACCCTTGCTGAATGCCCCACACTTGCAACCTTGTGTCATATTCTACCCATTACAAACAGATTTGGTAAATACCTTAGCCGTCCAAGCGTGGTATAATGGTTAGCAAGCTAATCTCACAGATCCATTATTACTGAATAGTGTGTTCGACCCTCGCTGGATGCCCCACACTTGCAACCTTGTGTCATATCCTACCCATGGCGAACGAGTTTGGTAAATACCTTAGGCGCCCCATCGAGGTGTAATGGTTAGCAAGCTAGTCTCACAAATCCATTACAACTGAATAGCGTGTTCGATCCTCGCTGAATGTCCTCATCTTACTCGTGTTGAAAGGGATAACTACCTACCCCTTTCATTGGCTTTATACTGACCCGGATTGATAGTAACATTTAGGATCCCATCAATCGATCAAATATATCAGTTTGAAAATTATTAATATTAGTTAGGAATATTTGAAACCCAATAACTGTGGGTGAACAAATGATTATCATTAAATTATTAAATTATCATTTGTAAAGTTTTGGTTTGGTTTATTTGTTTAACGGCATATAAACTTCTTATGAGTTATTTAATTCCGAAATTTGATTCGTTTGTAAATATTTGTAAGTATTTTCAATGTTCCATTGTTCATAAATAATTATTTTCGCTGGAAAATATATACTTTCTTGAAAAAAAAAAAAAAAAAAAAAGACTGACTTCGACATTAAATAAGCCATCAACAGTAGACATGTCGTAAAACCAACCAACCAACCAACCTACAAAATCCTTTTGCAGTGGATTCCGCTTAATAGGGCCGGGTGTGATTATGACAAGACTTGAATAATAATATTATAATAGAACTAGTTTTGAAAAAGAAAAAAAGAAAAAAGAAAACAATTCAAAACGCCAATGTGCTTCGTTTATTATAACCACTACGTCATTTCTTTGGACCAATCAGCAGTAGCATCAAATTAACATATTTTGAAAGAGAATTACTAAACTCATTCTCCTTTTCTTTCATTCGTTTTCCTTCATTCCTTCCTTCTTTCGTTTTCTTTCTTCTTTTTTACTTTCTCTCTTTTTCTTTCTCGCTAACGGATTCATTCTTTTTTTTTTACTTCTCACTTTTTTTTTTCATTTTTTCTTCATTCTTTTCTTCTTTCGTTTTCTTTCTTCTCTTCTCTCTTTTTGTTTCTTTTATTTTCTTTCTTTCTTTCTTTCTTTCTTTCTTTCTTTCTTGCCTTCTCTCTTTTTCTTTCTTTTGTTTTCTTTTTTGCCTTCTTTCTTTCTTTCTTTCTTTCTTTCTTTCTTTCTTTCTTTCTTTCGTTTTCTTTCTTGCCTTCTCTCTCTCTCTTTTCTTTCTTTCTTTCGTTTTCTTTCTTGTCTTCTCTCTTTTTCTTTCTTTTGTTTTCTTTCTTTCTTTCTTTCTTCTTCTTGCCTTCTTTCTTTTTACTTTCCTTCATACCATTTTCTTTCCTTCTTTCTATCTTTAATTTAATCTTTCTTTGTTTCGCTCATTCTTTCATTATTTTGTTTACTATCTTTTTCTTTCTTTTTTTCTTTAATTCTTTCTTACTTATCATTTCCTATTTTTCCTTTCTCCCCTTCTCCTTCTTTCTTTATTTGTTTTTTTTTCTTCTCTTTATTTCTCAAACGATAACCATTACTCTACCTCTGTCTCTATGAATGAAATAAGAAACTATAGCGGGCCCATCTTCCCATAGAGATAAAAATTGTGTCAATACTCGTTGTAGTGCCCCCCCCCTGAATTAGGTCAACCGAAGAGTGTTATTGGCATCACACAACCCATAACTAACTGCTTCAGGGTCGAGTGATCAGTCACTAAACCGGTTTCCCCACCGGTCTTACCTAGTGAGGAGGGTAACTAGATTCTCAGCAGGGATACAATAACGAAAACAAGTACAAAAGGCGAATGAACTTTCTAGTATGTATCTGTTCAACGCCTCCGCACGAGCAGGATGTGACACAAGGTCATTTTTTAAGCAGTTTAACAGATTTGAATTTAGTGTTCCTTCTCTTAGACTGGTTGCCATACCTTGGTTAAAAAGCCCAGTCTACCTTCCTATCTATCTATAGTTGGAGAGAGAATAGTTGGATGCATACCTTTCCCAAACAGTTTGGTCCGGGATTTGAACCCAGGCCACCATATCCTACGACGAAAAACGTTACAGAGCACCCCATATTAAACTGACCTTGTCACATTCAGTACTTGTGGGGAGTCGGATAAAAATCTTCCCAGACCACTTCATTAGAGCACCCCACCCCACACTTATAACAAACACATATCTTTTTCATGGTATTAGGTTTACTGCAAATTCAAAACAACTATTTTATTAACAATTTTCTTTCTTATTTTTCTTTTCAGATTCCAACACTAAAGTCATATTTATTCGTTTGCTCGTCTATTCTCTCACGAATCTTAACGATGTCGACTGTATTGACTGGGTGTTTAACCTTTTCATCCCTGAAACAACTGGATCTATCGAAATGTTCTAAAAAGTAAGTAAATTAAAATGTATCTATTTCTGCCTTCATCTAAGATTACTCTTCACCCCCACATATTCTCTCTGTTTAAACCCATCCATGTCCGTCATGATCCCAGGACCCTAAGACTCATAGGTTGAAACCTGTCTAGCAACAATAAGACAATTCTTAGGCCACCTGACACCACGTCATCGAATTGGCGGTTTCTTCAAGACTTTGGAGTGCTCTCGAATTTCTCACACAATCCGGATATCTAATGGCACCCCTTGAAACTGACATTTTTCATAATCTTTTTTTTTTTTTACCCCGAGCTTATCGGAGAATATTCAACTCCTTTTCTCACTTTTACGCTATACTTACTCTCCCAAGTTTTCTTTGTATTATTTTTCTTTTATTGTTTTATATTCGTTTGTCACCATTTTGTTAAGCTACTGCCCAATAGAGTAGGTCGATTTTGGAACTGTAACGCCTCTCATGTGGCAAAAGTTGCAAATTAACATAAAGAATTACCACACAAAATGTTTTTCTTCAAAACTTTGCCTTAATTTGAGGAAATAGATTTCAATCTTTTAAAATGTTATCATTGTTATAGTTAAGCTACTTTTAACCAAAAGTTGCAAATTAACATAAAGAATTACCACACAAAATGTTATTAATTTGAGGAAATAGCAAGTTATCATCTTATGAGGTAAAAAGCAGCATACCGGATGTGTCAGTGATGATGGGTGCATATTTTCAATTTGAATTCTAGTTATAATATTTTATTCGTTTCGTTCAATATGATTAGCTTTTCTGTTTAAAATATTGAAATTGCAAATTTTCTAACTAATTTCTTGGCCAAATGTTGCGAAAACGAGGACTTTTGGTGCATTTTAGCTAACGATCTTTGATACTATTTCCTCAAACAATAGTCAAAATAAGAGATCTAGTTTTTGGTATGAATACTTATTATACAAACAACTTTTACTTTTTGGGAGAATTTGATATTTTAAAAAAGTGAAAAATTAACCTACCCTACTGCCCAATTCCATGTCAAATCATCCAGAAAAATTGTGACCCAATCCCTTCAATTTTTCTGTTTTTTTTCCCAGAAGTGGACTATGTTAACATTAGACAATCCCCAAAATTTGAGATTCCAATTCCAAAAATTGGCGGAGTTATGTCGATTTTGAGCTCTCCAAATTTAGTGAGGTTGGCGAAAAATGGCGAATTTTTGTAATCTATTTTTGTGTGTAAAAGGAGTTCTAGAGCTTCCCTACTACTAAAAATTGGTTTATAAAATCATTTTGGCTCACGAAATCCAAAAATGTTATCAAAAAAGTTTTAAAGTCAAACAATTTTAAGTTATTGATGATTTCTGATTTTTTCATAGCAAGATCAATATCCCGATGTGGCACTGCATTTATGACAATTTTTTTCTATTATTATTTCACATATATTGAACATTATTTGCACCAAAAAGATAGTTTGATATTTGCTCAGAACCGAAGTGATGGGTGGCATGGCCTGGATAATTTGACATGGAATTACCCACAAGGGAGATAGCAGATTAATAAGCTTTTCCGAATTAAGCAATTCCTTAAAGCGATCAGTGACACAAAATGTATCTGACTCTATTTTTCTTTGTGGGTCTGATTGGAGTATGAAATAGATCTCATTGACCGGATGAAGATAATTATTCCTAAAACCTCTATTCATACTGTCAGCTAAAGTAAATATGGACCAAGGAGTCAATATCCATTTAAATAACTTTACTACATATTAATATTTCTTATTCAGTAGTAATGGATCAATAAGACCATCATGTTAGCCATAACACCCTGATAGTTTCAAACTCGTTTGTCACGTATATATATATATATATATATATATATATATATATATATATATATTACCAACCCCTCCGCACGAGCAGGATGCGACACGAGGTCAATTTCTTAAGCGGAGTTTAACGGGTTTGAATTCAGAGTTTACCTTCTCCTAGACCGGTTGCCTAACTAAGATTAAAGAGCCCAGCCTGCCCTACTATTTACCCATAGCTGGAGGGAGAGTAGGATTCATACATTTTCCAAGGGTATTAGCGCTAAGTGAAATGCAATTACCACGTCCAGGATTTGAACTCGGGGCGACGAGTCCATTTCCCACGCTCTTCTTTTGTATAGGAAGTGACACAAAGTCACAAATATGAGGCATACAGTGAAAATCAAAAAAAAAATAACTATTCCCCCATGACAAGATGATATCCTTATTTACCCAACACGTTCACAATTGGGGGGTCGGATGTGACATGTTCACATGATGCTCAATTTGGCAGCCCCGGATGCTTTTGCTGAGGTCATGAATGTGACGAATCACACTGGATTGTGAGATGCACATCTCGCTTGATACTCTCTATGTGCTACTCTCTGGACTTGTCTCTATCGTTTGTAGTACGACATTGGAATCCGCAGTTATAGGCCTACCAGACCTTGCCGGAGAGTCAAGATTCTTGCAATCCGAGCAAAATTTCCTGAACCATTTTCTGATAGACTACGCCTTTCGTACAACAAATATTTTTGGTTGCATCAGCGGTGATAGGGCCCAGTTCGAACTCGTAAAACATAATTTTCCGAATTAGTTGCATTAGGCAGGAGTCGGAGGCCTCTTCCGATCAATCGGCTGGTCTTGTCAAGCCCTAGCACCTATACGATTGTCCCTACCCTATTGCCCTTTTGGGAATTTCCAACACATATATGTGCTAGAAGGCGGTGGCTGAGTGTCTTCATGCCCCGGGTATGACGTTAAACTCTATCTGATGGTGAGGTTGCAGTTCTGGAGGTCTTGGAAATGTGGAGCACCCCTTGATCGTCATTGCTCCCAGGTCCACTCTGACCCGGAGTGGTAGTACCTGTTTGGGTCCCATCTATGAGTTAAATAGAAAAATGTGTTTAAAACAAATTGAATTACGATGAAGAATGAATAAAAAAACATCTTCGGAATAAAATGATCCAATGGGTTGACATGCCGTAAAACACACCCACCCACCCACTAACCAACCAACCAACCATTCAACCAACCAACACAACGCGTCAGCGCACTAACTACCACGGTACTACCAACCATAGTGGGTTCCTCTCACGTTTTGAAATGTCTCGGTTGCGTGATATACGCGTCGCAAACTTGCACGTACCAAATATTGCAAGACTTTTGACTCACTTAAGTAACGATAACAAAAAGGAAAGAATGTGTGGTGTCAGCAACGTGTGTATGTAAAGACATATGGGAAACAAACTTATCCATATTGTATATATACAGGCCATATAAGACAATATTGTATATATATAAGATCTGAGATATATAAGTATGAAGATAAAAGGTGTCCAAATGTAACATGTACTTTTAACGTTAAAGATAAAAGTTCAAGATAAAACTGTTTTATAAATATATATCAAACAAAATATTTAAAAAAATAGATGATAATATTTATAATATGCAGGGGAATAGCAAATGGAGGTTATGTGTGGTTTGGCTTCTTTGTTTAATGGCATATAAACCTACGTGGGTTATTTAATTTAATATGGATTAGTTTCTTTGTTTAATATTGAGCACTTTGTTTTATTGCTACGTTGATCATACCAGGTAATTTTTTTACAACACACACACACACACACACACACACACAGAGAGAGAGAGAGAGGAGAGAGAGAGAGAGAGAGAGAGAGAGAGAGAGAGAGAAAACGCATATATATATATATGCATTGTTGGTTGAAGTACGGGTATTAACACAATGAATATGTAATTATTATTACATTAGTATTATCATTAGTATTGATAATTAAGCATGAAATATAAAAGGTGGTGTAATGATTATCGACGTAGAAAATGGACACGACGCCACGAGTTCAAATTCTGGACGTAGCCGTTTGCATTTCACATGACACTAATACTTTTTGGGAAAGGTATGAATCCAACTATTCTTCTTCAATATATGGATAAATAGTAGGATAGGTAGGGCTCTTTAACCCTGGTATGGCAATCAATTTAGAAGGAAAAACACTGAAATCAAACCGGTTAACTCCGCTTAAAAATAGAACTATAGTGTTACATCCTGTTCGTGCGGAGGGGTTGGGTAAATACGTATAAGCATTAAAATTGCAACTGTATATTCTAATCAATAAATTGTTGATAAGATAGAAAACAGTGATATATCAAGTTTATTTTCCTGAACTCCCACCAGGCTGGATTAAAGACAAGGTATTTTTAAACGTGGAGAGTCACGCATAAACCTCATGCGGTGGCCAGTGCAAAAAGTGAGCGATATCTTGGGAATTCCCCTTTTGGGGGCCTTAGGCACCAAGCAATAAACCCTTTTAGACGAGGGGAAAGGCGCTGCTTGGGGAGACGCCCCCTGTGATCATGCGATTAATTCTACCATCACTTAATGAGATCACGCACTTTAACACACACACACACACACACACACATATATATATATATATATATATATATATAAAGTTGTCGGGGTGGTCTAAAATCGGCCAGACAGTGAGGGAGTCTATCCCTTTTCACTAGTGTTAGACCAAAAGGATTGTTTTTGCGTCTGGGGTGGAGTATCACACCTATCATCAGCCCTTTACTTTACCGCAAATATTCAGTCCTATTCATACGCTGAGTTGACGAGGGCCAATATCGAACCAGGAACCTTGTGGTTCCTAGGTGTATGCTCTACTGATATATGTACCTACACATACACACATATATACATAGCAATAGCATAATCTTACAGCTCACTGCCGTCCCTCACAATCCTATAATCCACCACCAGAACCTTTCCTCTCATGAGCCCTCAAATGACTCATCAAACCCGCTGCAGATCTACAAAGTTTGATGCAAATATGACATAGGAAGGACGCCCTTCTCGTTGTATCAGATGATAAAACTTTATGCTTATGCACCATCATATGTTTTTAAGACCAGAAACTGACTTACAGGCTTTGTTACAGATTTGTTTTCGGATATGTCACATTTAGTAGGATATGTTAAATATTTCGTGTTTTTTTAAATATAAATTATGACTCATAATTCAGAGCTTTACTATCATTTATTTATCTATTTATTTATTATAAATTTCTACAACTTTGTGTTTGACATTTATTTGACAAATTCGCATTTTCTTTTGTTTATCTTTTTTTAAATCTACGCGACAATAACAACAAGCAGTTGGGGTAATTTTTTAATATTTAACTGTTGTTAAACTTGTTAAACTTGTTAAGATTAATTATACTAGCGATGATCATGGCTGTATTTATCTTGATATTTCTTTTATCCATTCAATGAATGTTTTAACTTTAATGTTTTAAACTCATAACTAAGCTACTTTACTATCTTTTGTAGAAACACACATATACACACATGTATATATGTATAGATAAAAGGGTATGAAAACACACAAATGTTGTTAAAATGAATATAATTTTATATCCTTTTTCATTGCTGATATTGACAATATTTCGATTTATAAAAATCATCATATGAGCATAATGATAATTAGGTCCGTTTTTAGATGTAAATATTTTTAATCCGGACTCATCGAGAGAGAAGCAGAAAATAATTTTAATTCAACCCGGAAACATTGTTTTTCCAAAAAAGCGTGTAAGCCATGCGATCGCTTCGTCTTTGTACATTCGCTGCGTTTTTCACTAACGTCATGTACATGTCGCTACATCGTGTTTCTTCAGTGTAACAGTCTTTGAAAGAAAAAGAAATACTTCAAATTCAAAAATAAAAAAAATTCTCTTTTTCAAAAAAGAAGAGTCTTAACCCGTTCATGGTCGGTTGGTAACGGATTTTTTCAGAAAAGAAATGTTTATTTAATTATTTAAAAAAAATTACTTTTTATGGAAAATATGTATGGTGTAAGGGTGTATTGGGATAATGTGAAATTTATACATATACATATATACATGCCTATATATACACGCATACATATATACAGACTCACATACACATATATACACATAATCTAGAAGTGTATAAGTTAAAGTAAAAATCAGTGTTCGAATTTCATTGAAAATGCAGGATTCCCTGATGTTGGATATTCTAGTCTCTTTATTCGGACGGACCACGTGATCGTTTCAATTCCCACGTTTTATTCTACTCTTTCGGGTCTCCATCTTTTTTTCGTTCTGCTGGCTTCTTCTTCAATGGTCGCCGATCAAGAGTAGAAATATTTAGGGGTTAAGATGTAGTGTTTTGTGGATGGTTTAATTTGTTACCCTTTTGGGGGTGAGGGTTTCTAAATTGAACAAAGCGATTATTAGGTAAAATGAAAGTTATTCGTGTGCTTGCAAAATCTCTAATATGTATTAATCTGAATGCCTTTTTTCTAATTTCAGTGAAATACGCAAGTATTTCTTGAACACCTACAATCTGAACGAAAGTATTTTTACTGCATTAAAAGGTAAGTGATCCTTTTGTAGATAAACAATAACATTGTATTCTAGTTTAGTGAGATGAAATTATAGTATAAACAAAAATATATTGAATGATAATAATAAAAACTAAGATTAATTAGAAAATTTGTACACATGTTTCACTTAAAAAAAGCCCAGATTATTTATTAAACCAAAAATTTAGAATTATTCGTGTTGTGTGTCGGTGATTTTCCCCGGTCTTCACGCAAAAAATAAAACAAAAAATCTTAGAAAGATACATTAAAAATGGTAGAAATGACAGAATTTGACATCATTTCAATTTCAAATCTAAACGAGGTTTCAAGTTAGTAATACATGAAACCGATGTTTAGATGAAATCAGCCCAAAATTACAATGTTATGTTTAACGTAAAAAGCACAGACCCTTCTTATGAGCAACTCACTGAGAATTCACACATGTCATGTTGTTCTCTGAATCCTTCTCTCCTTTCTTTACTTTTAGCCAGTTACAATATATTGAAAATTAGCTTAAAAGCTGCTGTATCGAATTGCAATTAAGCTGGCTCCGGTGGAGGTCCTTGATTGGATCTTCAGCTCACCAATGACACTTCATGCGTTGAGCAGATATTAAATTTTATTAAATTTGAACTATATATATATATATATATATATATATATATATATATATATATATATATATATATATATATATATATATTGCTGCTACTTAATCTGAAGATAATTTAATGTACGTATATCCTTACATTCTGTACAAACAATTATCTTTATTTCATGATTGACTTTCGCTGGATTTCGCAATTAATTTTGATTATTCCCAAATCTATTTCCAAGTTATAAAAATTATTTTTATAAAAAAAAAAAAAAAAAGAAAAAAAAAAAATCACGCAAAAAATTGCCGAAAACAATTTCAGGAATTAAAACTTGGGAATCCAACATTTTCAGAATTGCAGGTCCAGATTCAGCCTGAAAAGTTTTTAGTTTTCTCAAGGAGTCGGTCTGATTCCAAAATGGTATAATATATTGGGCTATGGCCTCTCGGAGTTAAGTTGAAAAATGTGACACACTGACACTCTGACATTCGTATTTATTTCATTGAAGAATCCTAAAAATGCATGTCTGATTTTTTCTTTTCTTTTCTTCAACAGATGAGGAAGCATTTTATTGTTACCCAGATAAACTAAGACTTCCCCTCATTTTCTATTTTGGTCACACTGCTGCTGTTTATGTTAACAAGATGATATTAGCCGGATTGATTCAGGTAAACAAATTGATTAAAAAAAGCAAAAACAAAATCAAAATACTCTTTTCTGAATTTTTGAGATGAGGCCTGATAATTAATATTATTTGTATTATTTGAATAAAGAGTTAGGTTCAAAGTTCCATGATGGCTCCCGATTACGACAAGAAGGTTCCCGAGTTCGAAAAGAAGGTTCTCGAGTCCGAGAAGGTTCCCAGATCCAACAAGAAATACCTGAAGAAGGCCGGAGAGCACATCGGCTGAAACCTTGTACAGATAACAATGAAGATGAGGACAATAGTCCGAATAATACAAATAATACTAAAGTACTCCTTCTTGGGAATGCACACATTTATCCCAGTTTTCATTCTCCTAGACTGGTTGCCTTACCAAGGTTAGATAGCCCAGTATATATTTATCAACTCCTCTGCACAAGTAGGATGTGACACAAAATCAGTTTTTAAGCGGAGTTTAACGAGTTTTCCTTCTCTCAGACTAGTTACTTAACGAAGACTGAAATAGATTTTCACAATTTGTCTTTACCCTTCGAAATCCCCCAGGGTGCCCGAACGTTGTATAATGGTAAGCAAGTTAGTCTCGCAGATCCATAAATACTAAATAGCGAGTTCGGCCCTCGCTGCATATCCCATACTTGTGACCTTGTGTCACATCCTGTCCGTGACGGACGGGTTGGGTAAATACCTACCATTTGAAATCTCGTGTTCAATTTCCAAGTATTCCTATCCCTCGAATTCCATGTTCTATTGTGTTCTACTCGATTTCCACCCTTCTCAATCCTTTTCCTTTGCCAAATACGATCTTTGACCCATGGCCTGTATATCTAAGCCTCCGCAAATATTTGATACATCCGCTCTCCAGAGTGCTGAGGGTGATGGGTGGTTATTACGTAACAATTTAAATCTTAATCTCGTCCACGATCTGATATCTCTTCCTTTTCAATGGCGATTTTAACTTTGACCACCCAAAGTTGCATAGAGTCAAATCTGGACGATATAGAGGTGGGTGGTGGGTGGTGGTGGTGATGTTAGTAGTAGCAGTGGTGGCGGTTGACAGAACTGTTTCATAGATATAGGTATATCTATTTTAAAGAAAAAGGAGTAACCGCGAAACGCCATTGTGAACACAGTGTCACTCAATCACCTCTCATTGCCGGAGGAGTGTATGTGCATGCGCAGGAAGGTTCCCATTATTTCCCAAGTTACATCATGGCCACACAGCCGGTTCTCGATAAATTTAAAATAGTTGGATACTTTCTTGACAGACCTTTTGTGTGGGTGTGTGTAAGTAAAGAAAATGGAAAGTTATCTATCTATCTATCTATCTATCTATCTCCCCCCTCTCTCCTCTCTCTCTATATATATATATATATATATATATATATATATATATATATATAATCAATAGTAATGATATTATGGATGATTTGGACTCATAACTTAAAGTTTCATGGTTATGCAATCCTGAGGATTGCATAACCATGAAACTTGAAGTTATGAGTCCAAATCCATAATATTACTCTTGATCATAAATCTGCTCTGCTTTATTAGCATTGAGCACATTTTCATGCCAATACTTTTCTCATTTATTCTCTATTCATTCTATATATATATATATATATATGGAAAATCACATGTTTAGCTAGTTGTCAAGCGTCATCAGAATAAAAAAAACGTGTCCTTTCTCATTCTGTTGAACTCCAAGGAAAGATCTCAATTTAATTTTAGAAACTGTTTTTTTTCTTTTCCCGATTTTATTACAAACATTTTCTCAACTTATAAAAGATGAATGATTAATGATATCTTTTTCTCCCTTTTGTTGTTTATGTTCAATATTTTCTTAATATCACACTAAATATCAAGTATTTTTAAAATATTAAACTAAGCATGAAATATTTTGAATATCAACCTTACGGTTAAATATTCTTTTAATATGAAACTAAATATAAAATATTTTTTTATATTAAACTAAAGGTAAACTTAAGGATAGATTACAACTCCCTTGCTATCAATAAAAATTACAATACGGAATATTTTATCATAATCATGACCCTAATTTATAATATATACATATATTCAAAAATATTCCACTTGGAAAGTTTATTTTATCTACAGTCAATTGCTTATACCGTTAAGACAAAAGTCAATAAATACACATCTGTCGGATTCTCAGATAAAAATCTTCTCTTAATCCAACTAAAGGGCTCTCTTGACTTACGAGTGTCCAACTTACGAGTTTTCTGAGTTACGAGCTCTCACGTAGTCAATTTCTTTGTTTTGTGGTGAGAGTGAAAATTTGAGGTCCGAGCGAGCTTTGAATACGCTTATTTTAATAAGTTCATTAAAAACATTTAAGTTTCTAAATTTATTACGTTTAATAAAATATTATTTATAAAAGGAATAAACATTAAAACATATTACAGCATATAATTCGTTAAATCTATCTGATTTTTTTAGATAAGGCTTGATAATTTGTATTATTCCGATTTTTCGAACTGTTGTCCGCATCTTTATTGTAATATACACAACGTTTCGGACGATGTGTCCTCTGGTTTTCTGTAGGTGTTTTTTGTTGAACTCGGAACCTCTTGTCGAAATTGGGAATTATTCATGGATTTCAAATTGAACATTTAATTCAATCCATTTCGATAGATTTTTCTTATTCCGTTAACATGGGCACATGGCGTATATCCGTTGCGCCATGTGTCCAACGTCGAGTTAACAACAGTCCGAAAAATCTGAATAATACGAGGTTAAATTTATATCGAGATAATTAATGACTAAACTAAAAATATAGTAAATAGTGATATAGAATAAAAATAATGATTAAAAAAACCCAACTTTTTTGTATTTTATGTTAAAGAAGAACCAAAGTTTGAATTAATGAGCAAATGAAAATTACAAAATGTTCTTGTTATACTATCTATCTATCTATCTATCTATCTATCTCTTCTTGTTCATATCTATCTATTATCTATCTATCTCTTTCTTGTTCATATCTATCTATCTATTATCTATCTATCTCTTCTTGTTCATATCTATCTATCTATCTATCTATCTATCTATCTCTTGTTCATATCTATCTATCTATCTATCTATCTATCTCTATCTATATCTATCAATCTATCTATCTATCTATCTTTCTTTCTTGTTCATATCTCTCTATCTATGCTAGTGATATTAGATCATAGAATATGTAGCATATATTTTACTTATAGGAAGGAAATCCCATTCACCCAGATATTATTGTTTTGTTCGATCACCAATAATCCTTCTTGCACTTGATTGAGAAACGTTGCCGATTCTATCCAGTTTAACTCTCTGCCTTTTTCTCGGCCTTGTTAACAGACAATTTCTTCAAGTTAACCCAACATCACGACACGAAATAACAACGAAAGAACACCGACACGCAACGATTTTCCCAAGAGGCTAGAATGACACGCAAATATCTGAAGAATTCAGAGCATAATCGTGCACCACTCACCCTTCATGTCTTCGAGTTGAGGGTCCAAAGGTATTAGCACCTGTCGATTTAATTGTCATCTCTCTCATGAAAGAAAGACTTACCGTATTTGACAGCATTTAAGACGCACCGGCATATAAGACGCACCCACATTTCAGCCGGTCAGATTCAGGAAAAAAGTTTTTAGTGTTTGTTTTTTCTTCAACACCATTCACTCCTGTTAACCTTGATTATAACAATACCAGCAATAAATAAGGATGCATTGAATTTAGGGTAGGTAAAGGTACTGAGCGTAAGCTGGGTTAGTGAGCATCATAGAGAAGATTAGTCTAGGCCTACGGGAGGTCTCAAACTTCACCTACGATGTATAAGACGCAGGACAATCTTTTGAGCCAAAATTTTGGAAAAAAGTGCGTCCTATATGCCGTCAAATACGGCAAGTTAAAAAAGAAAGAAACTCGCTAGGGAAAGGTGACAGTTGTAGGAGAAAGATAGTTGAGTATATCATTTCTTCGTATGATATAAATAAAAGATCAATTCACGACGAAGGGATAACAAGGATGTTGGAATTTTTTGTTATATAAGGTGTGCTACAATACACCACTTAGATTCATATACTAAGCGAGATCCCGTCGTTTAAATTCAACAAATCAACAGCCCAAATGCGTGGCTGGTTGACTACTTAATCACTGATACTGAGAGGCGTCCATTTGCAATCATTGACGAAGGACTTGCACTGAGGAGCACCAAGGAACAACCAAAGGATTCTTTACCAAGGATTTCCGCTGGACAAGCGCTCTTGCTTGAAGCCGAAAGGATAGTCACTAAAATCCAAAATATGATACAAGAAGAGCTTATAGATATATGTATAGAAGAAACATCCTATATATATATATATATATATATATATATATTATATATGTGTGTGTGTGTGTGTGTGTGTGTGTGTGTATAGAAGAAACATCCTAGTATGATAAGTGGAGTGTTGTATGCCACGGACTGCTCAGCCTCCAGGATTCTGTCCTTAAGCCTCATGAATCACCACCCACGGGAATTCTTACCCCTCAGCATAGGTGCAGTCATCGTATTCTACAGCTGCAGCCGACAGAGGGGGTGTATTACTTGAGAAAACTTAACAGAATACAACACAAGAATGGTTGATAAACAAAAGTTTCATGTTCTTATATAAAAGGGAAGAGTCTTTAGTAGAAATATCTCACTGGTATAGAATAAGATTATGAAGACTCACATGTTATGCAATGTTATAGTGTGCAATGTGACACGTGTTGTTGTTAGGGGGTGGGTGGCTCAAAGCCCCCTGTCCGTGAACAGGGACGCAGCATAGCCTTGTTATTTTTGTCGAGGCAGAAAGATATGAAAAATATTTTGACTTTGCCACGTCTTCTTTATATGCTACGTTGACCCCGCCGCCTAGTGACTATTGGCAATCACAGGGGTAATTACCTTTCGTGTCCCTTATTAAGCGAGAGATGTAATCCCAACATATCTATCTATCTACTTTTGTACATAATTTTCATAATAAAATGTTTTAACTAGTACAAGAGCAATTAGGGAAAATTACATGAACTAAGACACTATAATCTATCTATCTATCTATCTATCTATCTATCTATCTCAATCTGTACATATCTATATATCTATCAATATATATATATCTTATTCTGCTCATATCTATCTATGAGTTCTTAACCGTATTTCTTTTTTGCTTCCAAACCTTCCCCAGATGTGATTAAAACAAAATTGACCAATAAAATGTTTTCTTTATAGGAAAGGGTTAATTTGGAATGGGAAACGCTGTTCGAGACTGGAGTCGATGAAATGTCATGGGATGACACGGTAAGATTTCTTGCTTTTATCATGAATCGCTTTTTATGACGTATTGTCTATGGTTCATAGAATTCTGGCGGCTTTTAAATAGGAAAAGATGTTAAAGATGTTAAAGATGTTTTAAAAATATGTTTAACATCTTTTCCTATTTAAAAGCCGCAAGAAATCCATGATCCATAAATATTTTGACCATATAAGTAAAAAAATTCAACCATTTACTATTTAATCTTAACTCATGTCGCGCTTGCAGCACGGATATCCATGACAATCTCTCGCCAACCTTCCCTATCATTCATTGCACCTGGGAGGTCCTCTGCGGAGCAACCAGCATCCTCGCATAGCTGGTCAATGTAGGTTCTTGCCGGGCGCCCCACACTTGCATGTCCATGTGTTGGCTTCCACAAGAGAACGTCGCTTATGAGCTCATCCTTGCTTCTCCAGCAGTGTCCTGCATGCCTTGTCCGTCTCGCTCGGATAGTTTGTGACTGTACAGCTGCCTCCTCGTAGGGTGATGCTTCCACGACTTGTTTAAGACTGCACGCAGCATTCTTGTGTAGCTTCCATCTAGCTTATTCTCAAGACGCTTCGTTAGGGTCCAAGTGGTGCAGCCATATAGCAGCACTGATACAACCACAGCCTGGAAGAACTGTCGCGTCAGCTTGTCAGGGAGATCGGACCTCCATATGACTGATAATTTGTTTGTGGCCGACCATGCCTTTGCTGTTCGTGTATTAACATCGCTCTCTGTGGATGAGATATTACTACCTAGGTACGTGAATTGTTCTAATGGCTTAAGAGGCGTGCCGTTGAGTGTGGAGATGTTTCCTTTTTTTTTTTGAAACTCATGAACTCTGTTTTACTGGAGTTCACACAGAGGCCGATATTTTCTGCCGCCTCCTCCAAGCTATTTAGCAGTGACTCAGCCTGTGCCGGTGTATCTAATCTTAACTAGATAGATAAATAAAAGCATTCTTAGAAGAATGGCATCTTAGTCTCTTTGGCGACAAAATGGACATGTAGCAGAATATTTCCAGGTGTTGTTGATAGATTTTAACGGCATGTCAACACTTCTCGGGTTATTTTGTACCTAGATATTAGGGAATGACGATAATTGTATGTTCATATTTACATTTCATGTGTAGTTGTTTCTTACGAGTTTTATTTTGACCCATAGATGTGACCCTAACTACCACTCCGAGTCAGAGTGGAACTGGGAGTAATGGTAATAAAGGGGTACTCCACACTTCCTAAATTTCCAGAACTGGAGTCTCTCCATCAGATGCAGTTTAGTGTTATACTCAGAGCACTCATTTTTGTGCGTGGGAAGAGAGGGGACCTTACCCCATCACAGGAGATAAAGTCAGTGTATCCCAAGTCTCGATGACGGGCATAGTAGTACCAGTGATATATGTATGGTATTTTATTTGTATCGTTATAAACATGTTACGTTTGTAAATGTTTTTTTTGTTATAACCCAGACAGTTAGGCATGTAGAAAGTATTGGTTCCTGTGAGATCACCGAAGTTGAGAAGCGATGAGCTTGTTTAATACTTATATGAGTGGCCATTTAAGCAACAACTAGTTTTGTAAGCAACGTAACATCAAAATGACTCGATTCGGCATTAAATGACCCCAAAACGGTTGATGTGCCGTAAAACAAAACCAACCAACCAGACTGTTATGATTAATAGATAATAAGATAAAACAGTAAAATGTATTTTTAACACAAACAATATTTATTTTTATTATAACCGATCATGGTACAGGAGGATTGAAAAGGTTTTTTTTTTTTAGATATTAACAGTCTACCCATGTGGGATTATGTTTTATTATGTTTTTATGTTTATTATTGTTTTGTCTCTCTTGCTTCCTTTTGTTGCGGAGTCCTTCTCCAATTTACGCTGCTTGGAGCACCCCTTCATCACCATTACTCCCAGGCTCACTCTTACCTGGAGTGGTAGTACCTGTTAGGGTGCCATCTATGGGTTAAATAGAAAAGAACGTGTTTAAAAAATTGAGTACCTATCAAGAACGAGTTTATTTCAAAACTTTGTCAGCATTAAATGACCCAGCGAGGTTGATATGCCGTAAAGCAAATAAACTGCTATCGGGTAAATTCTTCTTGGATCTGGCCGGGTGTCTCTCTGATTCTGGAGTTGTCTCTCTCTGCGTTCCAGCTTTGTATTCTTTTATCATGGAAACAACACTGAGACATTTTCTTGTGTACATGCATTTTAATGATCCAATAAAATATCAACCTTTCCGCACCGGGGGAGAAGCAGCAGAGACGGATGTACACGTCTAACCCCAACGGCCGCTGAAATTTACTAATTAAAATTCTGCTTTCCCCAGCTTCGTCTGATGATATGACACTCTAAGCCCATTCCAGACGATCCTGTGGTCAATACCTATCAATCAAACTACCATGGATTTTCCATTGTTTTACCGTTATTTTCAAATTACTCTACACTACCTACTAAAATAATAAGTTGTGCTTATTCATTATGTAACACCTTTTACTGAAGAGTTATATAATACTTTTTAGGGAAGAATTGTCTCCCCTAACTGTTTATACTTTATGTTTTGGACATCCTTCGCATGTTAGAATAAGCAATGTCACAAATGGATAAAAAAACTTTATTTCATCATCATTTTTTTGCTAATTTTAGGCGTGTTATAGGATGGGTGGAAAGTTCCAATGGCCGTCGGTAAAGGAAACTGTGGATTACCGCCGAAAAGTGAAAAACATCATCTTAGACGTTATTGACAAAACAACGCTGCAGTTACCCATCACGATGGAGAGCCCCTGGGTAAGTTTTTCTTTTTCTCAACCAAAGAATGTTTTCAGTTACAAAAACATCATTTTTTCTCCCACATGACTATGCATCTTCGTCAGCGATGAACAGTATCAGCAGATTTATTTATCTACGAGTGATTATTGGATGAAGTTATTCAGTTGGTAGAGAATTCGCCTAGGAATCGCAAGGTTCCGTGTGCAATACCAGCCCTCGCCAACACATCTTAGATCTGTGCGGTAAAGTGGCAGCTGATAGTATGTGTGGCGCATCACTTAAGACTCAAAAGCAATCTCCCTGGTCTAGCGTTAGCGAAAAGGGGATAGACTCCCTCGCTGTTCGGCTGATACCGATAATAGACCACTCCACCGACTTTGCTTAAATGTCGACCATTACACGAATGCTCCTTTTCAGAATCTGGACTTTACAAAGTATTGCTCGTACACACCTAAAAAAACCAAAAATAAACGAACAAAAAAAAATATATAAAATAAAACAAAAACAAATAAATAAAAAATGATCTTCTTCTAAGCCGAAAATACCAGAACTTTAAAAAAATTATTTCTAGTAAATATTTACATAATTAAAACTGATATTATTGTTTATTATTCCGCGCAGAGCTGGTCAATATATGTCTTTGCTTGACGGCCCACGCTGGGGTGCCCATGTGATGGCTTCCACAAAAGAACGTCACTTATGAGTTCCTCCTTGCGTCTCCAGCATTGTCCGGGGGTGTCTTGTTCGCCTTACACGGATGGTTTGTGTGATATGGGGCAGGTGGCCGTACAGCGGTTTTCTCGTGAGGTGTTGTTTCCAAGTCTTGTTTAAGATTGCAGATAACGTACAGAGGATCCCCCGGGGCAATGAATGATAGAGAGGTTAACGAGAGATTGTCATAGATATCGGTGCTGCTGGCGAGACATGATCATTATTATTATTATTATTCATAGCCAAACTCTAAATTCCGGTAACTTTGTCTTTCTTTGGTTTTTATTAATTTTGACGTTGAGGTCTTTAATTTCAATCTGAGGCTGTGGTTGCAATAAAATAAGTTAACGATATTTTTTAAATGTTCGTTTTGATCAGCATTTATGCTTATGCTGCTAAAACTATGCCGGGATTATATGACTTCCTTTTGGCACCGGAACTAGTAATAGTTATGTGCCCTTGTTTTTGTGAATATCCTCTTAGTATGCTAATTCCATATGTTTTTTGCCTGGGTCAGTACTAATCTCAATCATCATCATCTGACAGCTCGGATTCCCTTAATTAGTTCTCGCCATCCTTCCCTATCGGTCATCGCTCCTGGAAGGTCTTCCGCACGGTATTCAGTATCTGTACAGAGCTGTATGTTTTGCTGGTCGTTTTTGTGGGTCAGCCTACGCTGGTGTGCTCATGTGTAGGTGTACAGAGGAGAACGTCACTTGTGAGTTCGTCCTTACTTCTCCAATAGTGTCCAGCGTGTTTTGTTCGTCTTACTGGAATGGTTTGTATGATAGGTGATAAGTGGCCGTACAGCTGTTTTGTGGGGTGCTGCTTTCAGGAATTGTTCAAGACAGCACGCAGTATTCTTGTGTAGTTCACATCTAGCTTTTTCTCCAATCATTTTGTTAAATCCCAAGTGGTGCAGCCGTACAGTAGCACTGACATAGCAAAATTTTGAAAGAATTCTCGCGTTATTTTATCAGATATCAGAATTTCCATATAATTGATAATCTGTCTTTAGCAGGTTTCTCTATGTATATGCGTCTACATCGATCTGTTCTGCGCGGATACTGGACGATGTACAGAGGATCTTCCCGAATCAATGGAAGATAGGGACGGGTGGCGAAGAAGAGTCACTGAGATCCATGCTATCGGCACGATCTGATGATGGTGACTTTCAATGGTGACTTTAATAGAAATACAACCCCGGGAATACCGGACAGTCTTAATAGCTAGAATGCCACAAAATTGTATCTTACTGATCTTACTTGATGATATTAAGCAACAGCATGATTTCCGGGTTCCAGTTGCGCATGTCCAAGTAAATAGAATTTCGGAGAAACAGAGATCTTCCCCGATTGTCACGTGCCGATCTTTTCTTCGAGATGAAGGAGAGATCGAAATCGTGTTGTCAGAATCATCTCAGCAGAAATCCCAGATGAAAACCGAAGAGAGGAAATTGTAGGAAAATGTAAAGAAATTTTGGATCCCCGGTTCTTGTATTGTGTTGTCAATCTATTATCTCTTTGTAATGGAGAGAATGGATTAAGTCAACGGAAATTTCTTAAAAGCTTCCGAGAAGAAACAATTCTAAATCTAAATGAATATCCCGAATATCCCTGACGAGATAGAGGGATTAGCGTAAGTTGAATATCATTTCATTAATAATTCTGCTCCGGGATAATATGCACAATTTCTTATTTTCTTATCATTAAAAGTATATATATATATATATATATATATATATATATATATATATATATATATATATTAAAAGTATAGAAAAGCACCATTATTCACCCTAAACTTTGCTTTTATGCACTGGATAATGATAAACGACACAAAGTATGCTATTTCTTAATTGGTTATGTTGTAAAATTATAGAAGATGACCATTATTTATGACTAAAAGTGGCTACCCAGCGTCGCCTGGATAGAGGGAGAGGACAAAAAAGTTAATCTTGCAGATCCATTATAACTGAATTGTGAATTGGATCCCTCATCTAATGTTCATTATTTTTGCTCACAAAGCAAGATCTGGTGGTTGTGAATGTGTATATAAATTTATTTTGTCGTTAATTCTTTTATTCTGTAGTTTCCCCCGGACATATATAGACAAAATGTATATATGTATAGATAACAAGTGGCGAGGATATATTCCTAACTTAATACTAATTTATATATATTTACCCAACCCCTCCGCACGTACAGGATGACACACAAGATCAATTTCTTAAGCGGAGTTTAACAGATTTTGTTACATAATTCATGAGTAGCCTACGGATTATGTCTGTAAGTGTAGTTAGATTTTGAATTAAAATTAGTTGAAATTCAAAATCGGAGGAGGTTAGATTAGTGATAGGTAATAACCTTTAGTTGCCCCCCCCCCACTGCTTCCGCCAATAGGAAGACGTGAGAACGGAAATTAAGTTTAGTTAGTTAGATTTTGTCCATTAGTCCATCTGCCCTAAGATGCCAACTTTTCACCGCGCGGTTGAAAACACTTTTGGGATTTAAAAAAAAATAAAGAATAGACGTAAGCACAGACACCCAGCCCAGCAGAAGGAAGAAAGCTCATAAGAAGATGGCTACCGACGAACCCAGTAAGAACCCACTTCATCTCCTCTCTCCTCTCGCCAATTATATACTCGAGTCAAACGAATATATGGTTGGCAATCTTCCGTCTATTTTAGACGATGGCGTAGTTTTTTTTCTCTCTCTCACTTACAGCTACGTGAGTGGCTGAACAGACCGATCCTCAAATGGCAGTCTCTGGTGCAGTGGCTGCAAACAAAAGGTGATGCTTTCTGTAGGTGTTGCTGTTTCTCATTTCTTTTAGCTCTCTTTTCTGTGGCAGCTTTTTTCCTCTCTTTTTCACTTCTTTTTGTTTCTTGTTTGACGAGGAGGCGCCAGGTTGCACGGTCTTCTGCACAAGCCCCCGCGTGTCTATGTCGATGCGGCATGTCTTCAGGTCTCTCTTGCAGACATCTTTGAAGCGTAGGCATGGTTTCCCTGCCGGTCGGGTGCCCTCCACTAGTTCACCATACAGTAGGTCTTTGGGGATGCGGCCTTTGTTCATCCTCCTGACATGGCCAAGCCAGCGCAGGCGTCTCTCGCAGGTGATGGCGGGCATGCTGTTTATGTTTGCTCGTTCCAGCACTTCTGTGTTAGGCACTTTGTCCTGCCAGCGTATGCGTAGAATGCGGCGTAGGCATCTGAGGTGAAAGCTGTTCAGTTTCCTCACGTGACGTGAGTACATGATCCGGGCTTCGCTGCCGTTCTCTTAGACTGGTTACCTAGCCAAGGTTAAAGAGCACAGCAAACCCTTCTATTTACCCATGGCTGAAGGGAGAATAGTTATCATCATCATGTTTATAAAAGACTCGATCGTGCTTCTATTAGAAAAAAAAACAAAAAACAATGCTGCAAGTGCTCCTGCTCCTAACGCACCTGTTTATCATTGCACCCACCTCTAAGGATGAGCTTTATCTGTTTGAAAGTAAAACTCGTTGCTGAGGTGGGTGGGTGTTTGAGTGGGTGGTTGGCTAGTCTGCAAATTGTGCGGTATGTACTTCATGGTAGAATCTGTATGAGTCATACCTCCTCACGATTTAAAGACTAGCCCCACCCACACACATCTTCTAGCTCAGCAAAGAGTTTACTTTCGAAGGGATGAAGCTGATCGTAGTCGTAAAACCATTGGGAACTAAATACCCAAGCCACACACACACACACACACACACACACACACACATATATATATATATATATATATATATATATATATATATATATATATCTCAATGCTGTCATAGATATGAGTGTGTGTGAACGTATGTGTCTGCGTATAGTATAGGGAATTTTGCTTTTGAGTATAGATTGAATACATGCCAACACTGCACATTCATTTTTGTATATTGCAAACTCAATTAATTATACACACACATTATACACACGCGCGCACTCACTCACACTCACTCACTCACACACTCATTAACACACACACACACACACACACACACACACACATAATATATATATATATATATATATATGTACATATATATGTTTGTGTGAATAATAAAGAATATTTCCGAGATAGGATTCAACCAAAATAGAGAACTTAATCATACATATAAACGAAGATCACACACACATACATGAGGAATTTTTGAATTGTATATATATATATATATATATATATATATATATATATATATATATATAATATATGTTGTGTGTGTGTGTGTGCTGTTTTTTCGTAGCATAGGAAAATAAACATGAAAAATAGAATTTCTCTGAATGTTTGAGATGAGGCTTGAAGATTAGTATTATCTGTGTTATTCGGACTATTGTCCCCATCTTCATTGTTATTTGTACAACGTTTCGGCCGATATGCCCTCCGGCCTTCTTCAGGTGTTTCTTGTCGGACTCGGGAACCTTCTCGGAATCGGGAAACTTCTTTTCGAACTCTGGAACTTTCTTGTCGTAATCGGGAGCCATCACGGAACTTTGAACCTAACCCTTTATTTAGTCCACGGGTGTATCCTGTTCTCATTTCGTTAACCATAGCTGGGGTAGGAGTTGTGTTAATTATTTTTCTAACTCAGGATTGAACTCGGGATCCAGAGATAACTGTCACTTAGAACTGTCTTAACCTATAAGGTAGTTAGTTTTTTTTTTTTGCCTGCAGAAAGGCGCGTATATGTGTATGCGCGTGCGTGTGTGTGTGTGAGTGATGGCTCTCATTCAGTCAACCGATAATTTAAGCCGAATAGTCTTGATGCAGACGCATAGGAATATTTGTACTGCAAAGTTCCCACTGATCAGTTTTCTAAGAGAGTAGCGTGAATGTTATAGCGAATTGTGAGTTACCGACTGCTCTTGACTATGCAGCAGTGATTCGAGATGTGCAAGTGTATTTGCGAAAAACTCTAGTGTGGTCGTATGTTAGTCATATTACTTGATGAGATGACTTAGTTCCCTGACTACCGCATACGTCTTCAGCTAATAACTTTGTCGACGCTTTCTGTGCCCACGTTGTGTTTTTCTTTGATCCGCAAAACGGGGATCGACGCTACTTGGTCGGAGCGTCTTTGTGACGGGTCGGGAAGTTAGTGGAAATGGATTGCCGTAGTTGCTCACAATTCCAAGATAGACCAGGAAGATTGTTTTTGCGTTTGTGGTGGAGCACCACGCCAAGCATCAGCTCCCCACTTTACCGCACAGACCCAAGTCGTACGACTCATGCGTTGAGTTGACGAGTAGCCGGTATCGAACCCGGAACCTTGTGGTTCCTTGATGGATGCTCTACCAACTGAGTTAAACCGACCATGAAAATTTTAGCGCAAAGTCCGTTGAGAACATCAATGAGTATATTAAAATCTGTGCGTAATACAGGTAAGTACTGCTAGTAGAGGGTGTCCATAAATTCCCTTTACATCGATTCACCAGGTATCACTCACCTGGATTTCTTTCAATGGGGTTATCCTAAAGATGTTGCATATCAAACAAAGATACAGGACATTAATGACGTAATGCAAAATATCACTGTTGCTATGGTGACCATTGATGAGGCCATGCTCCAGCAAACATGGTATGAAATCGAGCACAGTCTTAATGTACTGCATGCAAATAATTGTGTCTATGTAGATGTGAATTAAATAGTTATTTACTAAGCTTAACTAAGATGTGGCACTAGGCCAGAAGTATGAGGCGCCGAATGAGAATCGAACTCACTAATAATGGTTTGCAAATACAACTTGCTAACTATTACACCACGTAAGGTGAATTAAAAAGGGCAAATAAACTTCAATATTTACTTCACATTTTATAATAATTCCCACATATTTATCTGTTCATTTGCTTTTGTAATATTATGTAATTTTTTTATAAACACATTTTTCTATTTAAGTTGTAAAGATACTTTATAGCCACCCTGTATTACTAATCCGACTTTTATTGTTTTATTTCTGTTTTTTTTTTTTTTACAGTGGTCTCTCCTCATGGGAATGGAACACGAACGCATTCACTTGGAAACCTCTTCCGTTCTGATTCGACAACTTCCGGTTAGTATGGTTGTAAGACCTCCCCAATGGAAGTACGCAGCAAAGAACTCAGGTAATCTATGTCATATTTAAATATCTTTTCTTTTGTCTGTCCAACATCCGGTTGATGACCGTTGTTTCCGGTTGATTCGGGTAGGCAAGGAATATTCCCACGAGGGCAGAATGTGACACAAGGTCAAGTTTAATATAGGAACCTCTATTAGGTGTACGTGTGGATAGAGGTAAAATTACCCAGCCCCGTCGGCACCCCCTTAATTCTCTAAAATTTCGTTCTATTTTTGTCGTTAGATTGCATTAAGTGCGTGCACATCAGTTTGGGGCGTGTGGTGTAATGGTTATCTTCGTAAAAAATGGATTAGGTGACACGGGTTCGAATTATGAACGAGACTGTTTGTATTTTACATAGCACTAATACCTGATGGGAAAGATATGCATCCAACTACTCTCCTTCCAACTATGGGTAAATAGTAAGGCCGACTGGGCTCTTTAACCTTGTTTAAGGCAATCAGTCTAGAAGGGGGGTGGGCTCTGAATTCAACCTTGTTAAAACTCCACTTGAGAATGTGCCCCACACCCTCCTACTCGTGTGGAGGGGTTGGTAAATAAATATAATTAGGTGTGTTCTGTTTTTAACTTAGGGATGTTCCGAAAGTATTGCCTCCTATTTATTCACAGGGAAAATACAACTGATACAGAGAACACACAAAAACACCATTTGATAGAGCACGTTTCCAGCTACGAAATACTATTTTCACACATAGTTATCACTGTCAGTTATGCTTGATGAATGATCAAAATAAAATATGTATACTGCACTTGTGTGTGTGTGTGTAGGGGGGGGTCGATTAAAAATAATACCTCCTATTTAATTAGCTTATCCTACAACGTCGGAGGCGGATGTTGAAAATATGGCAGTAGATGTTAAACATTCTCGCCACTGTTACGATTTTTGTGGCTATTTTTAGGCTTCAAGTGAGAGCAGTTTACAATGGAGATCCCGTGTATTAAGCAGAGGCTGATATATTGTGAAGAATCCTTTGGTTGTTCCTCGGTGTTCATTAGTGTTGGGTAGAATCCTTTTGTTGTACTCAGTATTCCTTGGTGTTGGTAGAATCCTTTGGTTGAGAAGATACCTTGGTTGCAGATCCGTTCGTCCGTGTCGAATACGTGCAAATGAACGACTTTCAAGATCGGCGATTAAATAGTTAACTAATCACGTATTCGAGCGTGTTAATTGGCTGACTTTAATCCACGCGCCCATGCAGAGTCTATAAGTTTAAGTGGTGGACTTCAGCATATCTTATATCACCAAAATATTCCAACAGCCACTAACCTATATTTATTAGTCTTGTCACAGATTACAACTGAGAGACAGTCTGGCAAAATAACGCCTAACATGAAAGCAGAGTTGTGATTCAATTCCTTTAATGCAGATAAAACTGTGCACCTCTTGACGTGACCAAACAGTAGATGTTATGTTCGGTGATGTACAATGCGTTTTTAGCAGCGACAATCCACGTTCTGTTAAACTTTCAACCGACAAAATGTAGATCAGTTCATTCGGTCGTATCGGGTCGGTAAAAGATGGACTACGTTTTGAACATTTTCTTGCCAATGACTCGGTTATCTCCGCAGTCAAAAGGTTGTAACACTTCATGTAATAAACATGGTCAATTGCAATTATGGATGGATCATATGAAGCCGTGGGCCTGATCAATTGCTATGATAGGTGTGAAAAATCGAAGACAAACGACACTTTTGTCCAAAAGATCACCGTCCAGCGATTTGTCAAAACACATCGGGGAAATGTCGGAATTAGTAGAATAAGGATGAGCTTATTTATGGACAATTCTGTATTTTAATGTTTTTATATTAACAGTATATCTAAAAACGTTTTGAAATATCTTCACTGAATCAGTCGCAAAGACTGAGTCTTAGAACTTTTATTTTTCAAACGAACATGTTTTGAAGCGAATTTTCAAAGAATGTATCTAATAAACACGAAACAGGATGTCTAATACGTTAGAAGTTCGTAGTTCAAATGTGATGCGTTTTTGTGGCCGGTTTTTCCAGCAGAAAACCAGTTGTTTTGAAATTGTGCGTGTAATGTTTGTCAGATAAAGTTATGAATGATAATAGAATTAAGTGGAAAATTTAAAAACACAAAAAACCGTGGGAAAAGAAATGCCATTAAGTACACGTATTATAAGATATATCAATGGAAAGTTGATATACTAAATGCTTACACACACCCACACCCATATGTAAGTGGTTAGGTGGTGAGATAAGTTAACAGAGGATAAGATTCATGAAAAGTTGATAACCTAAAAAACAATTGCACTCATACTATCTACATACTATTTACAGTATCACCCATAATTACGTACACTCCTGAAGAGAACGACACAATACAAAGGTTGCTAGAATTAAATAATTAATAAATTTGTTCATCCCAACAATTTTCGATCTTTGGTTATCATCACCAGATCTTTATTTTATAACTGTTTACATTTCAAGACTGAAAGCCTTATGAATGCCAAAGGATTGGATTCACATGTAAATGAAACTTGAACTTTAAGTTAACTTAAATATTCGACTTTGCAGGTGGTTATAAATTAATTCCAAATGTGGAAATAATTCCCCACCTCGCTGATGATGTCACAATTGGGAAGTTCAGTCTATAAAATGTATTAAATGTTTTAAATGATGAATTTCCAAACATTTTATTATTTTCAATTTCGCTCCTGCAGGGCAGTAACCCCCAATCAAAAAAGGTATCCTGGATATGAGGCTAAAGTGAATCTGGAGAGCGTAGAGTACCACTTCATTCCCATTACTCTCAGATCTATTCTGACCCGGAGTGGTAGTACCTGTTAGGGTCCCATCTGTGGGTCAAATATATCTGTTAGAAAATTATTTATATTAGATAGGACCGCGTGTGAAGAAAAGAACCTTTAATATGAACATACAATTTAAAATGGCTTGAACAGGGATCTGTCATTAAATTTTTGTTGGCTGAGAAGTGCGAACCATGTGAAATTTACAGAACCATGTATAATCAAAAAATGTTTATAGATGGCTTAAACATAGGTTTGCCAGTACGAGTCTGAGTTAAAAACCCACGGAATGTCCGGCAAAGAAAAGGTTCTGGACACAGCGGCCAGTAAACAAGATCATGCTCACAGTGTTTTATGACATGAAAGGAACCATCACTATTGATTTCTTTGAAAAGCTGTAAACAGTGCTTTCTATTGCCAAAACCTTAAACAAAATTCACCTTAATTTAATTCGAACCACCGAGTTCATTTCCTACGACGATAACCATTACAGAAGGGGAAATACCAATGGAATATAAGTAAATTTTGTTCCCTCTCTTTGTTAATCTGACCTTGTGTCATATTTTAACACTGTGGTGGTAGTGGTGGTGATGGGGTGATAGTTAAATTTGAACTTGGTTCGGCGAATCCAAATTCATCGACATTAACTCTTATACTAACCATGCTTCAAGAACCTTACATGACTGGTTCAAAGGGAAATCTTAAAAAAGATTTTTCCTTAAAAACTTCTATCGTGATATTCTTCATTGAGATTTAATGTCTTTTAATTTTTGTTGATAGATTCTGCTGTTACTGAGAATCCATTTTTAGTTGTGGAAGGTGGAGAAGTGACTCTTGGGAAACCAAGAAATTTCCCCTCCTATGGTTGGGACAATGAATATGGACAGGCCACTTTGCAGTAAGTATATCTTATCACTATTTATTGGATTATATATATATATATATATATATATTATATATATATATATATATATACCAACCCTTCCGCACGAACAGGATATGACACAAGGTGAATTTCTTAAGCGGAGTTTAACAGGTTTGAATTCAGAGTTTTCCTTCTCCTAGACCGGTTGCATAACCAAGGTTAAAGAGCCCAGTCTGCCCTGCTATTTACCCATAGCTGGAGGGAGAGTGGGATTCACACCTTTCCCAAGAATATTAGCGCTAAGTGAAATGCAATTACCACGTCCAGGATTTGAACTCGGGGCAACGAGTCCATTTCCCATGACTTTAACCCTTACACCACGCGCTTCGATTATTTTGTATATAAGGTGTACTACAATACACCCCTTAAATTTATAGACTAAACGAGGTCACGTGGTTTAAACCTCAGCCAATCAACAGCCCGGATGCGTGGCTGGTTGACTACTTAATCACTGATACCGAGAGACGTCCATTTGCAATCATTGACGAAGGACTTGCCGGACTGAGGAGCACCAAGGAACAACCAAAGGATTCTTTACCAAGGATTTCCACTGGACAAGCACTCTTGCTTGGAGCCTAAAGGATGGCCCATAAAATCGTAACACTATTTGCTTCGGTAACTTTAATCACATGATAGTCCAACAAATTGATATTAAAAAGAATAACATTGCACTATACTTTTTTCATTATTTCAACTCTATCTCTCGCTCCACACAAAACACACACACACATACTGTTGTAGAGTAGCTAACACCCCTTCAGCATTCTACCAGATGGACTGGCTCATAACCATAAAATAGTCTACGATTAAAGAAGATTAACTAGCTGAATAATATTCAGACTGACTTTGCTGCATTGGCTATACCGAACTGACCCTCCTCTATTTAGTGTAAGTTTTGCCTTGTCAATTGTACTTATTTGTTCTGTGTTTGTATGTATCCGTTTAGCACTGGATGCTGGTGCTTAATAAATGTGTTAAGCACACTATTCTTCAGTGTATCTTTCCACCTCGCGATACAACACATACAGAAACAATATATATATATATATATATATATATATATATATATATATATATATATATATATATATATATATGCGCGCGCGTGCGTGTGTGTATGTGTGTCTTGTTTTAGTCTAAAATGAAAGAAGCACGCACAGAACGAATATATTTTCAGGTTTCGACGATGGCGCTCATTTTTGCGATTGTAAAATGAGTTAATTTTATTATTTTCTCACTCTTTCTATTTTTTTTCCCTTTTAAATAAAAAATGATAATATTTTTTTTTAAGTAGAAGGTAAAAGTTGCTGTGGACATGGCTTGATCTTAAGGGCACCTCGGCATTGAATACGCCCACCACAGCAAAATGCTACGGTGCTGTGGTCTAAACTCATCCCTGCTTTTATTATCCCTGCCCTATTTTCTATAGAGGTCCTTTATCCTTGGTTAGGTAACCAGTCTAGGAGATGGAAAACTCTGAATTCAACCTTGTTAAAATTCGCTTAAGATATTGACCTTGTATTACTTCTTGCTCGTGTGGAGGGGTTGGGTAAATATAAAGTCGTCGGGGCGGCCTAAAGTCAGTATCAGCCAATCGGCGAGGGAGTCTATCCCCTTTTCAATAGCGCTTGACCAAGGAAATTGTTTTTTTGGCGTCTGAGGTGGAGCGCCACACCTACCATCAGCTCCTTACTTTACCGCACAGACCCCTGCGCTACTCATACGCTGAGTTGGCGAGGACCGGTATCGAGCTAGGAACCTTGTGGCTTCTTCTCTTTTTGGTAATTCTGTTTTTTTGAATAAATAAATAAAAGACAACATTTCTCTTATTTCTTTATCAACAGGGTCCCAAAATTCGAAGCTACGAAATATTTAATCACGAACGGCCAATTTCTTGAATTTGTGTTTGATAACGGTTACCAAAGACAAGAATTTTGGTCTGCAGAAGGATGGAAATGGAAGACATTCCGGGAAGCAAAACATCCAACATTCTGGGTGTGTGACCAAAGTAAGTAAAATTGTTTTGTTTTGTTAGGTCTTCTATCATCTAACCATCTCGACTCTCTCTGTTAGTCGTGCTAAGTTTCTTCCCCTCCTCTCTCTCTCTCATCGTCTCCGGTCATCAAGGTTGTTGGACACCCCCCCCCGCTTCCATCTTTGTTCATTCTTATTAAGTCAGAACACGGAGACTCAATTCTTTTTGGTGTATATTTTTAAATTCCCGAGACCCACTTTAAAACGCCCGAGGAAGAATCTTACACAGACGCCATTACGGGCCCGAACCAGAAGGGCTCTGTTATCGATCTCAAACTAAATCTTCTCTTTCCCACAGATTGGCCCGTCACGTGATTCGACCAACGAATCAGCTAACTTCGTCACAGGTCAACCCGGGACGGAATGAAATCTTGTCGATGATAAACTTATCTGAACCTATCTGTACTATGATTTCCCATCAATCTGTAAAGTTTCCCTCTCGGAACTACAAGGTTCCGGGTTCGATATCAGAAATAAACTGCATCCAGTGGTGAGGCTCTACTTCTGGAGCTCTGGGGAGTGTGGAGTACCCACTTCTTTGTCATTACTCCCAGGTCCACTGTCGCCTAGAGTGATATAATAATAATAATAATAAAACGGTCAAGTAGTTCCGTTTGAAAATTATTTGTATTAGATAGAAATACTTTATACCATACGAAGGTTGACTGAAAAGTTCATAAGCTGACCAAGATACTCATAATGAATGTGATCGAATAAGGTTTATTTTTCAACGCAATCTCCCTTGCAGTCCACATACTTTTTCTATCAATGTTACAGTGCTTGAGTCCCATTGATAAAAAATCAACAATAGATATGTAGTCATCATATGAAGTTTTTCAAAAAGATTGATTACAATCATAACTATCTCATAGATCCATTATTAATGGATTGTGAGTTCGATCCTCGGTGGATGCCTCATACTTGGGGCCTTGTGTCACATCCTACCCGTGTCGAACGGATTGGGTAAATATCATCATAATTATATGTTCAATGTTCCATTGCAATCATTTTTTAAACTGCAGTTTTCTTTTTATTTGTCACACAATTACATAGTATTTATATCTAAAGCAAATAACGTGCACACAGTTTAGGGTTTCAAGTATTCTTATCTAATACTAATAATAATGGAGATTGTCTGTATTTCTGCCTGTAACAAAAACTACGTCATAGCTCTACGTCACAGCTTACGTCACAATATTCTTATGCTATATACACCCAAAATTTGAGTAAGCAATTTTAAAAATTGTTTTTTACTCTCGTCCTTTTTTTTTCTTTTTTTTTACAGTAACAAGAAATTAACTAAAAAGTTTACAAATAAATAAATACCTACGATTTTGTGGAAAATTGATGTGGAAAATATTCAAAATAATTGTTTGATTATTACATGCACGCAACATTTTATTTGAGAGGGACGGGGCTCAGTTTTCATTTCAAATTGTTTTTTATTTTTTTATTTTTTTATTTTTTTTTATTCTTTTAATAAATATGAGGATTTGTCTTACTTATGATACAAACCTTCTGACAATGAATTTTTAACTTCCACCCTCTCAGGTGATGTCTTTCAAAAATTAATTTTTACGACGCCCGGAGGGTGTTTTCTGTTGCTAGTACTAATAGTTTATACACAAAGGTTTAAAGTACTATTTCTATTTAATGATAATCGTTTGTTTGGACAAAGTTATATGATTTCAAGTAATGAATACTTATTCTATGTAAAACAATGTATAGATATTTACCTAACCGTTGGCGAACGGGTTGGGTAAATATCTACTTATGCTGGTTTTATAAAATAAGGAAACTTTTATCTTTTTCTAAATCTTCTTTTACGTGTAAAATTGGTCAATAAAAAATTAAAGAGAAATTTTGCCGGATCTTGAAGTCAAGTTAAACAATTAACTGTTGTTTTAACATCAAACATTATCTCCTCATGATCGTATCAATTACGTATGAGTCATGATAATTTAAAGTGTTGATTGCAATAATTAAAGTGTTGATTGCTTTGGGCAATGGAATATACAATCTAATATTTTCTTAAACTTACCGAGTTTATTGTGCCATTGGGAAAAATTGTCAAAAACAAAATGTGAAATCAATACCAGGTGAATCTTTCGTTGTATAAACAAACACTTTATTAAGTCTTCTCATAAATGTTAGTCCTTTACAGAACAAAACTATGACCAAACATTGCGAACACAATGCTTACCGCAACTTACGAGTTTTCCGAGTTACGAGCTGTTACTCGGTCGATTTTTTGCTTTGCGTTGAGGGCTAAAATCTGAGGCATGAGCGAGCTTCAGATACGCTTATGTTAATAAGTTCACTAAAACCATTTAAGTTCCCAAATTCATTACACCAAAGAAAATATTATTAAAAAAACCCAAAACATTAAAACATATTTTAGCACATAATCCATTACATTCTATTTTATCATGTTTTTATACAATACAGAAGTATTTTTCTTATTAAGAAAAACCTAACATAAACATAAGGATGTATATTTTTTGCGGGGTGGGGGTGTTGGGGGCTTTCACGGATTAGTAGCATTTCAGCTTATTTCAATGAGGAAAATTGATTTGATATACGATGACATTAAGTTACGAGCGTAACGAATTAAACTCGTAAGTTAAATAACCACTGTATGAAGTCCAATTATAATGGAATTAATACACTGTAATAAATAATTGAGAGGTACCTCCGCTTTTTTATTATTACCCCCCCTTTGTGGAACTCTTTGCCGTTTCTAAGAGTACATAAACTCTCAGTAAACTGTAACATTATCATAAGTAGAATAAAGCCTATCCGTGTGTTCGTTTATTATTACAATTTATTCTATTTAGAAAAATGTTACAGTTTACTGAGAGCTTATATACTCTTAGAAACGTGAAAGAGTTCTACAAAGGGGAGGTAAAAATAAATTAGGGGAGGTAACTCTTAATTACTTAATACACACACTTAGATGATTAATTAATTGATTGATTTTAATGGCATGTCAACCCTTCTAGGATTATGCTATGCCTAAAGATACTCCATACTCCCTAGATCTATAGATGTCTACTTTAATGTTATACCCACGATATCTCTATTTTGAGGGGTTACGCATCTGCAGGAAAAAAATTGAAAATAATAAAATGTTTAAAAATTACTTATTTAAACATTCAATACATTTTATAGACTGATCTTTCTAATTGTGACATGATCGGCGGGGGTGGCGGTGGTGGTGGCGCAATTACTTCCATATTTGGAATTATTTATAACCACCTGCAAAGTCGAATATTTAAGTTGAGTTCAAATTCATATGTGAAGCCAATCCTTTGGTATTCATAAGCCTTTCAGTCTTGAAATGTAAACAGTTATGAAATAAAGATCTTCTGATAATGACCAGAGGTTGAAAATTGTCGGGATTAATAAATTTATTAATTGTTTAATTCTAGAACCTTTGTATTGTGTCGTTCTTTCAGGGTGTACGTAATTATGGGTGATACTGTATATGGGTGAGTATGTAGATAGTATGAGTGCAATTGTTTTTTATGTTATCAACTTTTCATGAATCTTATCCTCTGTTAACTTAACTTATCTCCACACCTCACTCCCATATATATATATATATATATATATATATATATATATATATATATATATATATGTGTGTGTGTGTGTGTGTGTGTGGAGAAAAGTAGACAAACACGGGATGGAAATTCTCAAAAAATGAGAATTTCCATCATTGGAGTAAGAACTATATCCAAGTCCTGAAGATGGTCTAATAAGAGACCGAAACGTTGCACCGTCGACAATAAACATCAAGTTTCCTTAACATCCCGTGTTTGTCTACTTTTCTCCACATACTGTCGGATTAACCTCCTCACATTTCTACGATATATATATATATATATATATATATATATATATATATATATATATATATATATTAAACTTTATCTGACAAACATTACACGCACAATTTCAAAACAACTGGTTTTCTGCTGGAAAAACCGGCCACAAAAACGCATCACATTTGAACTACGAACTTCTAACGTATTAGACATCCTGTTTCGTGTTTATTAGATACATTCTTTGAAAATTCGCTTAAAAACATGTTCGTTTGAAAAATAAAAGTTCTAAGACTCAGTCTTTGCGACTGACTCGTGAAGATATCTCGTCAAAAGGTTTTAAAAATATACTTTACCTGTATTGGGGGTGATTACAATGAAAGAGTATTCCACACTTCCCAGATCTCCAGAAGTGGAGCCTCACCATCAGATGTAGTTTCAGATGACATACACAGGACACTCCTTTTTTGGGTAGGGGTCTTATCCCTCTGCATCAGATACAGCCTATTCGAATCTGTGCCAAAAGGACGAAGTTCAAACAGAGGATGTTCACTTAGGTTTATTGCTTTATTAGCAGTAAATAAACGAATACGTTTTTAATAGCTGAACATTTTGACTTTAAAATTTATTTTTTTAAACAAATTAAATTAAACTATTTAAAATTAATGGTATGGTTTTTTTCTAAGTCTTTTCCAAAAAAGAAAATGTCTTACGTCTTATTAGTTTATTTACTGCTAATAAAAAAAAAAAAAAAAACCCCAAAGGAACATCCTCTAAGCGTGCTAATTCCATAATTTTTTGCCACGGATTATTATTAGTTACTTGAAACCATATTATACTACTTGCACATATTAGATAGGAATACTTGAAACCTTATATCTGTGTTCAAGCAAAGATTATTAAATAGGAACTTTAAATATACGCTCCTACATTTGGGGCGCTGGTGGTTGTCGTCAGTGATGTTATCCGCAGGGTTCATTGGGAAGTTTCGGGTCTTTCAACATCAGACTTCCCTCGCCCTGCTGACCCTATCAGAGGTGATCAAACTCTGGTACAACCACCAACAATAAAATAACCGCTAAAAGACGTTTTACATGAGAAATTTTCTTTGGACGGTAGAACTAACCCATTCAAATACAAAGCACTGCGCATCTGATTGGTTGTTAGTAACAGCCAATCAGACGCGCGGTGCCCCATATTTAAATGGCATACGTAGCCAGAAACACTTTTCTCCGTACGGATTACAAGGCTTAGATGATTAGGTAAGTCAACCCTTCTTTAATAATGCTAGGAGAGGAATGATTTTACTGATTTGTTTTACATTTTTTTCAAATTTTTAGTTTTTTAAAGATTTTATCTATTATATTAATTCTTTCCTATATTGTTTAATTTTTCCCTCTCTTCGGTTTTCTTTACCTGCTTCTCTACTTTTAGTCTCCTTGAATCCATATCGTTCTGTGGCGTAACTGACAATGATCTTAGATGTTGTTAAGATACGTTTATCCACCGATCCATTTGCTGTTGTTACTTTAAACCATATAATTGAGTCTAACCAAATGACAATTCATTACTTTAAAAATCAGAAAATTATTGCACTTTAGTATTTCATTTTCGATGACGTCTTTTTACAACATGTCTGTTTCAGATTGTAAAACTGGTTGTGGAGAACGTCTTGCAAATACATCTCACTGTCAACCGATTGAGAATGGTGAAACCAATTATAAAAATGGTTCTGCTGCAAGTCAATACCGGTAAGTAAAATATCTATAAAAAAAAAGCTTATCTATCCTCTGCCCGCCCCGCATCTCGGAACAATGATAAGAAGCAGTGTTTCGGAAATAAGCCCCTTTAAAAGGGAGATTTTATACGGAAGTGATAAATATATATGTCAGGGCATATGGGTGCTCCATAATGGGCGTTGTGCCAGACTAAATACATATTTACCAATCCCTTCACACGAGTAGGATTGACACAAGGTCAATTTCCTAAGCGGAGTTTAACAGGTTTGAATTCAGAGTTTTCCTTCTCAAAGAATGGTTGCCTAAACAAGGTTTGAACACAGTATAGCCTACTATTTAACCATTGCTAAAGGGATAATAGTTGGATTCATACTTTTCCCAAGAGTATTACCACTATGTGAAATGCAAACATCCACGTCTAGGATTTGAACTCGTCTAGCCGTGTCCATTTCCTACAACGATATTCATTACACCTCGCGCCTCCATAAAAACAAAAAAGACAAAAATGAGCTTGAATAAAAGAAACCTAGCCGGTATCGAGTTCGATTCTCACCGAGTGCTCCTAAGCTTTGTTCCTGAGTAAACTAAGCTTAATAAATAAAAAATCTATCTATGGTGTTGAGGATAGGAAGCTTGTTTAATAGCTCATTATCACTGTCGTGAGTTCGTTTCTCACCGGTTGCTCCATAATCTTGTGTCCGACTAAGGTTGTAAAGCAAAAACTGCAGAGTGGCCTATTGTCGGTATAAGCCGAACATCGCGAGAGTCTATTCCTTTTTCGCTAGCGCTAGATATCGAACCTGGAACCTTGCGATTTCGAGGCAAATTCTCTACCGATTGAGGTAAACTTAATAAATATTCAAATGAATATTCAAAGTAATGTCTTCTTTTCAACAAGGGCAGCGAATATATTAAATCTCAACAGAAAATCATTGACAATTCACGGACTGAATCAATTCAATTCAAATAAGTGATTCGATTTTGTTTGTTTGTTTTCATGCTGGGATTGATTTGGCATAGAATCTTTTTTATATTATATATTATATTAATATAATATTATATTATTTTATCATAGATTTAAATTTGATAGATAATTGAATCATATTACCACGACCAGACACTCGGCAAACACCATTTGCGACATCCGGAGCACTGGATCAGCTGTTTCGACCTCCTTGGTCTCATCACAGCACCACATGCATACAATACAATGTTACCACTTGACTAGATGATTTGGCATTTCTCCGTTTGTGGCATGTGGTGGCCCAGTGTGTTGAGTCGCCACTCTTCACTTCTGTGGTCCGCTAGTTCAATCTCTAGTGGCGGAGATTGTGGTATGCACTGCTGATGAGACCAAAGGAGGTCGAAACAGCTGTCCAGTGCTCCGGATGTCGCAAATGGTGTTTGCCGAGTGTTCTGGTCGTGTAATATGATTCAATTATCTATACAAATTTAAGTATATATATATATATATATATTAGTATATATAATAATAAAAAAAGATTCTATGCAAATCAATCCAGCATGAAAACAACAAACAAATCGAAATACTTATTGAAATTGAATTGATTCAGTCGTGAATTGTCAAATGATTTTCTGTTGAGATTTAATATATTCGCTGCCTTGTGTTGAAAAGAAGACATTACTTTGAATATTCATTTGAATATTTTATTAAGTTTACCTCAATCGGTAGAGAATTTGCCTCGAAATCGCAAGGTTCCAGGTCGATATCTAGCGCTAGCGAAAAGGAATAGACTCTCGCGATGTTCGGCTTATACCGACAATAGGCCACCTGCAGTTTTTTGCTTTACAACCTTAGTCGGACACAAGATTATGGGAGCAACCGGTGGGAACGAGCTCACGACAGTGATAATGAGCTATTAAACAAGCTTCCTATCCTCAACACATAGATAGATTTTTTATTTATTAACCTTAGTTACTCAGGAACAAAGCTTAGGAGCACTCGTGAGAATCGAACTCGATACCGGCTATGGTTTTTTTATTCAAGCTCATTTTGTCTTTTTTGTTTTTATGGAGGCGCGAGGTGTAATGAATATCGTTGTAGGAAATGGACACGGGCTAGACGAGTTTCAAATCCTAGACGTGGATGTTTGCATTTCACATAGTGGTAATACTCTTGGGAAAAGTATGAATCCAACTATTATCCCTTTAGCAATGGTTAAATAGTAGGCTATACTGTGTTCAAACCTTGTTTAGGCAACCATTCTTTGAGAAGGAAAACTCTGAATTCAAACCTGTTAAACTCCGCTTAGGAAATTGACCTTGTGTCAATCCTACTCGTGTGAAGGGATTGGTAAATATGTATTTAGTCTGGCACAACGCCCAATTATGGAGCACCCATATGCCCTGACATATATATTTATCACTTCCGTATAAAATCTCCCTTTTAAAGGGGCTTATTTCCGAAACACTGCTTCTTATCATTGTTCCGAGATGCGGGGCGGGCAGAGGATAGATAAGCTTTTTTTTATAGATATTTTACTTACCGGTATTGACTTGCAGCAGAACCATTTTTATAATTGGTTTCACCATTCTCAATCGGTTGACAGTGAGATGTATTTGCAAGACGTTCTCCACAACCAGTTTTACAATCTGAAACAGACATGTTGTAAAAGACGTCATCGAAATGAAATACTAAAGGCAATAATTTTCTGATTTTTAAAGTAATGAATTGTCATTTGGTTAGACTCAATTATATGGTTTAAAGTAACACAGCAAATGGATCGGTGGATAAACGTATCTTAACAACATCTAAGATCATTGTCAGTTTTACGCCACAGAACGATATGGATTCAAGGAGACTAAAGTAAGAGAGCAGGTAAAGAAAACCGAAGAGAGGGAAAAATTAAACAATATAGGAAAGAATTAATATAATAGATAAAATCTTTAAAAACTAAAAAATTTTGAAAAAATGTAAAACAAATCAGTAAAATCATTCCCTCCTAGCATTATTAAAGAAGGGTTGACTTACCTAATCATCTAAGCCTTGTAATCCGTACGGAAGAAAAGTGTTTCTGGCTACGTATGCCATTTAAATATGGGGCACCGCGCGTCTGATTGGCTGTTACTAACAACCAATCAGATGGCGCAGTGCTTTGTATTTGAATGGGTTAGTTCTACCGTCCAAGAAAATTTCTCATGTAAAACGTCTTTTAGCGGTTATTTTATTGTTGGTGGTTGTACCAGAGTTTGATCACCTCTGATAGGGTCAGCAGGGCGAGGGAAGTCTGATGTTGAAAGACCCGAAACTTCCCAATGAACCCTGCGGATAACATCACTGACGACAACCACCAGCGCCCCAAATGTAGGAGCGTATATTTAAAGTTCCTATTTAATAATCTTTGCTTGAACACAGATATAAGGTTTCAAGTATTCCTATCTAATATGTGCAAGTAGTATAATATGGTTTCAAGTAACTAATAATAATCCGTGGCAAAAAATTATGGAATTAGCACGCTTAGAGGATGTTCCTTTGGGTTATTTTTTTTTTTTTTTTATTTAGCAGTAAATAAACTAATAAGACGTAAAGACATTTTCTTTTTGGAAAAGACTTAGAAAAAACCATACCATTAATTTTAAATAGTTTAATTTAATTTGTTTAAAAAAATAAATTTTAAAGTCAAAATGTTCAGCTATTAAAAACGTATTCGTTTATTTACTGCTAATAAAGCAATAAACCTAAGTGAACATCCTCTGTTGAACTTCGTCCTTTTGGCACAGATTCGAATAGGCTGTATCTGATGCAGAGGGATAAGACCCCTACCCAAAAGGAGTGTCCTGTGTATGTCATCTGAAACTACATCTGATGGTGAGGCTCCACTTCTGGAGATCTGGGAAGTGTGGAATACTCTTTCATTGTAATCACCCCCCAATACAGGTAAAGTATATTTTAAAACCTTTTGACGAGATATCTTCAACGAGTCAGTCGCAAAGACTGAGTCTTAGAACTTTTATTTTTCAAACGAACATGTTTTTTTAAGCGAATTTTCAAAGAATGTATCTAATAACACGAAACAGGATGTCTAATACGTTAGAAGTTCGTAGTTCAATGTGATGCGTTTTTGTGGCCGGTTTTTCCAGCAGAAAACCAGTTGTTTGAAATTGTGCGTGTAATGTTTGTCAGATAAAGTTTAATATAATATTTATATATATTATATATATATATATATATATATATATATATATATATCGTAGAAAATGTGAGGAGGTTAATCCGACAGTATGTGGAGAAAAGTAGACAAACACGGATGTTTAAGGAAACTTGATGTTTATTGTCGACGGTGCAACGTTCGGTCTCTTATTGACCATCTTCAAGGACTTGGATATAGTTCTTACTCCAATGATGGAAATTCTCATTTTTTGAGAATTTCCATCCGTGTTTGTCTACTTTTCTCCACACACACACACACACACACACTATATATATATATATATATATATATTATTTATATATAATATATATTATATATTGGGAGGTGAGGTGTGGAGATAAGTTAAGTTAACAGAGGATAAGATTCATGAAAAGTTGATAACATAAAAACAATTGCACTCATACTATCTACATACTCACCCATATACAGTATCACCCATAATACGTACACCCTGAAAGAACGACACAATACAAAGGTTCCTAGAATTAAACAATTAATAAATTTATTAATCCCGACATTTTCAACCTCTGGTCATTATCAGAAGATCTTTATTTCATAACTGTTTACATTTCAAGACTGAAAGGCTTATGAATACCTAAGGATTGGCTTCACATATGAATTTGAACTCAACTTAAATATTCGACTTTGCAGGTGGTTATAAATAATTCCAAATATGGAAGTAATTGCGCCACCACCACCGCCACCCCCGCCGATCATGTCACAATTAGAAAGATCAGTCTATAAAATGTATTGAATGTTTAAATAAGTAATTTTTAAACATTTTTTATTTTTCAATTTTTTTTCCTGCAGATGCGTAACCCCTCAAAATAGAGATATCGTGGGTATAAATTAAAGTAGACATCTATAGATCTAGGGAGTATGGTATCTTTAGGCATAGCATAATCCTAGAAGGGTTGAATGCCATTAAAATCAATCAATTAATTAATCATCTAAGTGTGTGTATTAAGTAATTAAGAGTTACCTCCCCTAATTTATTTTTACCTCCCTTTGTAGAACTCTTCACGTTTCTAAGAGTATATAAGCTCTCAGTAAACTGTAACATTTTTCTAAATAGAATAAATTGTAATAATAGAACACACGGATAGGCTTTATTCTACTTATGATAATGTTACAGTTTACTGAGAGTTTATGTACTCTTAGAAACGGCAAGAGTTCCACAAAGGGGGGGGGTAATAATAAAAAAGCGGAGGTACCTCTCAATTATTTATTACAGTGTATTAATTCCATTATAATTGGACTTCATACAGTGGTTATTTAACTTACGAGTTTAATTCGTTACGCTCGTAACTTAATGTCATCGTATATCAAATCAATTTTCCTCATTGAAATAAGCTGAAATGCTACTAATCCGTGAAAGCCCCCAACACCCCCACCCCGCAAAAAATATACATCCTTATGTTTATGTTAGGTTTTTCTTAATAAGAAAAATACTTCTGTATTGTATAAAAACATGATAAAATAGAATGTAATGGATTATGTGCTAAAATATGTTTTAATGTTTGGGGTTTTTTTTAATAATATTTTCTTTGGTGTAATGAATTTGGGAACTTAAATGGTTTTAGTGAACTTATTAACATAAGCGTATCTGAAGCTCGCTCATGCCTCAGATTTTAGCCTCAACGCAAAGCAAAAAATCGACCGAGTAACAGCTCGTAACTCGGAAAACTCGTAAGTTGCGTAAGCATTGTGTTCGCAATGTTTGGTCATAGTTTTGTTCTGTAAAGGACTAACATTTATGAGAAGACTTATAAAGTGTTTGTTTATACAACGAAAGATTCACCTGGTATTGATTTCCACATTTGTTTTTGACAATTTTTCCAATGGCACAATAAACTCGGTAAGTTTAAGAAAATATTAGATTGTATATTCCATTGCCCAAAGCAATCAACACTTTAATTATTGCAATCAACACTTTAAATTATCAGACTCATACGTAATTGATACGATCATGAGGAGATAATGTTGATGTTAAAACAGTTAATTGTTTAACTTGACTTCAAGATCCGGCAAAATTTCTCTTTAATTTTTATTGACCAATTTACACGTAAAAGAAGATTTAGAAAAAGATAAAAGTTTCCTTATTTTATAAAACCAGCATAAGTAGATATTTACCAACCCGTTCGCCAACGGTTAGGTAAATATCTATACATTGTTTTACATAGAATAAGTATTCATTACTTGAAATCATATAACTTTGTCCAAACAACGATTATCATTAAATAGAAATAGTACTTTAAACTTTGTGTATAACTATTAGTACTAGCAACAGAAAACACCCTCCGGGCGTCGTAAAAATTAATTTTTGAAAGACATCACCTGAGAGGTGGAAGTTAAAAATTCATTGTCAGAAGGTTGGTATCATAAGTAAGACAAATCCTCATATATTAAAAGATAAAAAATAAAAAAAATAAAAAAATAAAAAACAATTTGAATGAAAACTGAGCCCCGTCCCTCTCAAATAAAATGTTGCGTGCATGTAATAATCAAACAATTATTTTGAATATTTCCACATCAATTTTCCACAAATCGTAGGTATTTATTTATTTGTAAACTTTTTAGTTAATTTCTTGTTACTGTAAAAAAAAGAAAAAAAAAGGACGAGAGTAAAAAACAATTTTTAAAATTGCTTACTCAAATTTTGGGTGTATATAGCATAAGAATATTGTGACGTAAGCTGTGACGTAGAGCTATGACGTAGTTTTTGTTACAGGCAGAAATACAGACAATCTCCATTATTATTAGTATTAGATAAGAATACTTGAAACCCTAAACTGTGTGCACGTTATTTGCTTTAGATATAAATACTATTAATTGTGTGACAAATAAAAAGAAACTGCAGTTTAAAAAATGATTGCAATGGAACATTGAACATATAATTATGATGATATTTACCCAATCCGTTCGACACGGGTAGGATGTGACACAAGGCCCCAAGTATGAGGCATCCACCGAGGATCGAACTCACAATCCATTAATAATGGATCTATGAGATAGTTATGATTGTAATCAATCTTTTTGAAAAACTTCATATGATGACTACATATCTATTGTTGATTTTTTATCAATGGGACTCAAGCACTGTAACATTGATAGAAAAAGTATGTGGACTGCAAGGGAGATTGCGTTGAAAAAATAAACCTTATTCGATCACATTCATTATGAGTATCTTGGTCAGCTTATGAACTTTTCAGTCAACCTTCGTATGGTAAAAAGTATTTCATCTAATACAAATAATTTTCAAACGGAACTACTTGACCGTTTATTATTATTATTATTATATCACTCTAGGCGACAGTGGACCGGGAGTAATGACAAGAAGTGGGTACTCCACACTCCCAGAGCTCCAGAAGTAGAAGCCTCACCACTGGGTGCAGTTTATTTCTGATATCGAACCCGGAACCTTGTAGTTCCGAGAGGGAAACTTTACAGATTGATGGGAAATCATAGTACAGATAGGTTTCAGATAAGTTTTATCATCGACAAGATTTCATTCCGTCCCGGGTTGACCTGTGACGAAGTTAGCTGATTCGTTGGTCGAATCACGTGACGGGCCAATCTGTGGGAAAGAGAAGATTTAGTTTGAGATCGATAACAGAGCCCTTCTGGTTCGGGCCCGTAATGGCGTCTGTGTAAGATTCTTCCTCGGTTTTTAAAGTGGGTCTCGGGTTTAAAAATATACACCAAAAAGAATTGAGTCTCCGTGTTTCTGACTTAATAAGAATGAACAAAGATGGAAGCGGGGGGGTGTCCAACAACCTTGATGACCGGAGACGATGAGGAGAGAGAGGAGGGGAAGAAACTTAGCACGACTAACAGAGAGAGTCGAGATGGTTAGATGATAGAAGACTCTAACAAAACAAAACAATTTTACTTACTTTGGTCACACACCCAGAATGTTGGATGTTTTGCTTCCCGGAATGTCTTCCATTTCCATCCTTCTGCAGACCAAAATTCTTGTCTTTGGTAACCGTTATCAAACACAAATTCAAGAAATTGGCCGTTCGTGATTAAATATTTCGTAGCTTCAAATTTTGGGACCCTGTTGATAAAGAAATAAGAGAAATGTTGTCTTTTATTTATTTATTCAACAAAACAGAATTACCATTTTTACTGTTTATATATATTTACCCAAAGGGGCCGGGTTAGCTCAGTCGGTAGAGCCTTCGGCTAGAAGCCACAAGGTTCCTAGCTCGATACCGGTCCTCGCCAACTCAGCGTATGAGTAGCGCAGGGGTCTGTGCGGTAAAGTAAGGAGCTGATGGTAGGTGTGGCGCTCCACCTCGACGCCAAAAAACAATTCCTTGGTCAAGCGCTATTGAAAGGGGATAGACTCCCTCGCCGATTGGCTGATACTGACTTTAGGCCGCCCGACGACTTTATATTTACCCAACCCCTCCACACGAGCAAGAAGTAATACAAGTCAATATCTTAAGCGAATTTTAACAAGGTTGAATCAGAGTTTTCCATCTCCTAGACTGGTTACCTAACCAAGGATAAAGGACCTCTATAGAAAATAGGGCAGGGATAATAAAAGCAGGGATGAGTTTAGACCACAGCACTGTAGCATTTTGCTGTGGTGGGCGTATTCAATGCCGAGGTGCCCTTAAGATCAAGCCATGTCCACAGCAACTTTTACCTTCTACTTAAAAAAAAAATATTATCATTTTTTATTTAAAAGGGAAAAAAAATAGAAAGAGTGAGAAAATGATAAAATTAACTCATTTTACAATCGCAAAAAATGAGCGCCATCGTCGAAACCTGAAAATATATTCGTTCTGTGCGTGCTTCTTTCATTTTAGACTAAAACAAGACACACATACACACACGCACGCGCGCGCAATATATATTATATATATATATATATATATATAATATATATATATATTATATTATATATATTATATATATATATGTTTCTGTATGTGTTGTATCGCGAGGTGGAAAGATACACTGAAGAATAGTGTGCTTAACACATTTATTAAGCACCAGCATCCAGTGCTAAACGGATACATACAAACACAGAACAAATAAGTACATTGACAAGGCAAAACTTACACTAAATAGAGGAGGGTCAGTTCGGTATAGCCAATGCAGCAAAGTCAGTCTGAATATTATTCAGCTAGTTAATCTTCTTTAATCGTAGACTATTTTATGGTTATGAGCCAGTCCATCTGGTAGAATGCTGAAGGGGTGTTAGCTACTCTACAACAGTATGTGTGTGTGTGTTTTGTGTGAGCGAGAGATAGAGTTGAAATAATGAAAAAAGTATAGTGCAATGTTATTCTTTTTAATATCAATTTGTTGGACTATCATGTGATTAAAGTTACCGAAGCAAAATAGTGTTACGATTTTATGGCCATCCTTTAGGCTCCAAGCAAGAGTGCTTGTCCAGTGGAAATCCTTGGTAAAGAATCCTTTGGTTGTTCCTTGGTGCTCCTCAGTCCGGCAAGTCCTTCGTCAATGATTGCAAATGGACGTCTCTCGGTATCAGTGATTAAGTAGTCAACCAGCCACGCATCCGGGCTGTTGATTGGCTGAGGTTTAAACCACGTGACCTCGTTTAGTCTATAAATTTAAGGGGTGTATTGTAGTACACCTTATATACAAATAATCGAAGCGCGTGTGTAAGGGTTAAAGTCATGGAAATGGACTCGTTGCCCCGAGTTCAAATCCTGGACGTGGTAATTGCATTTCACTTAGCGCTAATATTCTTGGAAAGGTGTGAATCCCACTCTCCCTCCAGCTATGGGTAAATAGCAGGGCAGACTGGGCTCTTTAACCTTGGTTATGCAACCGGTCTAGGAGAAGGAAACTCTGAATTCAAACTGTTTAAACTCCGCTTAAGAAATTCACCTTGTGTCATATCCTGTTCGTGCGGAAGGGTTGGTATATATATATATATATATATATTATATATATATATATATATATATAATCCAATAAATAGTGATAAGATATACTTACTGCAAAGTGGCCTGTCCATATTCATTGTCCCAACCATAGGAGGGGAAATTTCTTGGTTTCCCAAGAGTCACTTCTCCACCTTCCACAACTAAAATGGATTCTCAGTAACAGAGAATCTATCAACAAATTAAAAGACATTAAATCTCAATGAAGGAATATCACGATAGAAGTTTTAAGGAAAAATCTTTTTTTAAGATTTCCCTTTGAACCAGTCATGTAAGGTTTCTTGAAGCATGGTTAGTATAAGAGTTAATGTCGATGAATTTGGATTCGCCGAACCAAGTTCAAATTTAACTATCACCCATCACCACCACTACCACCACAGTGTTAAAAATATGACACAAGGTCAGATTAACAAAGAGAGGGAACAAAATTTACTTATATCCATTGGTATTTCCCTTCTGTAATGGTTATCGTCGTAGGAAATGAAACTCGGTGGTTCGAATTAAATTAAGGTGAATTTTGTTTAAGGTTTTGGCAATAGAAAGCACTGTTTACAGCTTTTCAAAGAAATCATAGTGATGGTTCCTTTCATGTCATAAAACACTGTGAGCATGATCTTGTTTACTGGCCGCTGTGTCCAGAACCTTTCTTTGCCCGGACATTCCGTGGGTTTTTAACTCAGACTCGTACGGCAAACCTATGTTTAAGCCATCTATAACATTTTTGATTATACATGGTTCTGTAAATTTCACATGGTTCGCACTTCTCAGCCAACAAAAATTTAATGACAGATCCCTGTTCAAGCCATTTTAAATTGTATGTTCATATTAAAGGTTCTTTTTCTTCACACGCGGTCCTATCTAATATAAATAATTTCTAACAGATATATTTGACCCACAGATGGGACCCTAACAGGTACTACCACTCCGGGTCAGAATAGATCTGAGAGTAATGGGAATGAAGTGGTACTCTACGCTCTCCAGATTCACTTTAGCCTCATATCCAGGATACCTTTTTGATTGGGGGTTACTGCCTGCAGGAGCGAAATTGAAAATAATAAAATGTTTGGAAATTCATTATTAAAACTTTAATACATTTTAAGACTGAACTTCCCAATTGTGACATCATCAGCGAGGTGGGGAATTATTTCCACATTTGGATTAATTTATAACCACCTGCAAAGTCGAATATTTAAAGTTAACTTAAGTTCAAGTTTCATTTACATGTGAATCCAATCCTTTGGCATTCATAAGGCTTTCAGTCTTGAAATGTAAACAGTTATAAAATAAAGATCTGGTGATGATAACCAAAGATCGAAAATTGTTGGGATGAACAAAATTTTTTAATTATTTAATATCTAGCAACCCTTTGTATTGTGTCGTTTCTCTTCAGGAGTGTACGTAGATTATGGTGATAACTGTAAATAGTATGTAGATAGTATGAGTGCAATTGTTTTTTAGGTTATCACTTTTCATGAATCTTATCCTCTGTTTAACTTATCTCACCACCTCACCACTTACATTGGGGGTGGGGTGTGTGTAAGCATTTAGTATATCAACTTTCCATTGATATATCTTATAATAAGTGTACTTAATGGCATTTTTTTCCCACGGTTTTTTGTTGTTTTAAATTTTCCACTTAATTCTATTATCATTCATAACTTTATCTGACAAACATTACACGCACAATTTCAAAAACCTGGTTTTCTGCTGGAAAAACCGGCCACAAAAACGCATCACATTTGAACTACGAACTTTCTAACGTATTAGACATCCTGTTTCCGTGTTTATTAGATACATTCTTTGAAAATTCGCTTAAAACATGTTCGTTTGAATTAAAAGTTCTAAGACTCAGTCTTTGCGACTGACTCAGTTGAAGATATTTCAAAACGTTTTTAGATATACTGTTATATAAAAACATTAAAATACAGAATTTGTCCATAAATAAGTTCATCCTTATTCTAATTCCGACATTTCCCTGATGTGTTTGACAAATCGCGGAACGGTGATCTTTTGACCAAAAGTGTCGTTTGTCTTCGATTTTTCACACCTATCATAGCAATTGATCAGGCCCACGGTTCATATGATCCATCCTAATTGCATTTGGAAAAATTGACCATGTTTATTACATGAAGTGTTACAACCTTTTGACTGCGGAGATAACCGAGTCATTGGCAAGAAAATGTTCAAACGTAGTCCATCTTTTACCGACCCGATACGAACGGAATGAACTGATCTACATTTCGTGCGGCGAAAGTTTAACAGAACGTGATTGTCGCTGCTAAAAACGCATTGTACATCACCGAACATAACATCTACTGTTTGGTCACGTCAAGAGGTGCACAGTTTTTATCTGCATTAAAGGAATTGAATCACAACTCTGCTTTCATGTTAGGCGTTATTTGCCAGACAGTCTCTCAGTTTGTAATCTGTGACAAGACTAATAAATATAGGTTAGTGGCTGTTGGAAATTTTGGTGATATAAGATATGCTGAAGTCCACCCTTAAACTTATAGACTCTGCAGGGCGCGTGGATTAAAGTCAGCCAATTAACACGCTCGAATACGTGATTCGTTAACTATTTAAATCGCCGATCTTGAAAGTCGTTCATTTGCACGTATTCGACACGGACGAACGGATCTGCAACCGGTATCTTCTCAACCAAAAGGATTCTCCCAACACTAGGAACACTGAGGACAACAAAAGGATTTCTACCCAACACTAAGAACACCGAGGAACAACCAAAGGATTCTTCACAATATTATCAGCTCTGCTTAATAACGGGATCTCCATTGTAAACTGCTCTCACTTGAGCCTAAAAATAGCCACAAAAATCGTAACAGTGGTGAGAATGTTTAAATCTACTGCCATATTTTCAACATCCCCGCCTCCCCGAAACGTTGTAGGAATAAGCTAATTAAATAGGAGGCATTATTTTAATCGACCCCCCTCACACAGTGCAGTATACATATTTTATTTTGTTCATTCATCAAGCATAACTGACAGTGATAACTATGTGGAAAATAGTATTTCGTAGCTGGAAACGTGCTCTATCAAATGGTGTTTTTGTGTGTTCTTGTATCAGTTGTATTTTCCTGTGATAAATAGGAGCAATACTTTCAGAACATCCCTAAGTTAAAAACAGAACACACCTAATTAAATATTATTTACCACCCCTCCACACGAGTAGGAGGTGTGGGGCACATTCTCAAGTGGAGTTTTAACAAGGTGAATTCAGAGCCCCCCCCTTCTAGACTGATTGCCTAAACAAGTTAGAAGAGCCCAGTCGGCCTTACTATTTACCGCATAGTTGGAAGAGAGTAGTTGGATGCATATCTTGTTCCCCATCAAGTATTAGTGCTATGTAAAAATACAAACAGTCTGTTCAAATTCGAACTCCGTGTCACCTAATCCATTTTTTACGAAGTAACCATTACACCACACGCCCAAGACTGATGTGGCACGCACTTAATGCAATCTAACACAAAAAATAGAACGAATTATTAGAGAGTTAAGGGGGTGCCGACGGGGCTGGGTAATTTTACCTCTATCCAAACGGTACACTAATGGGTTCCTATATTAAACCTTGGACTTGTGTCAACATTCTGGCCTCGTGGGAATATTCTTGCCTACCCGAATCAACCGGAAACAACGGTCATCAACCGGATGTTGGACAGACAAAAGAAAAGATATTAAATATGACATACGATTACCTGAGTTCTTTGCTGCGTACTTCATGGGGGAGGTCTTAACGCATACTAACCGGAAGTTGTCGAATCAGAACGGAAAGAGTTTCCAAGTGAATGCGTTCGTGTTCCATTCCCATGAGGAGAGACGCACTGTAAAAAGAAAAAAACAGAAATAAAACAATAAAAGTCGGATTAGTAATACAGGGTGGCTTATAAAGTATCTTTACACTTAAATAGAAAAATGTGTTTATAAAAAATTACATAATATTAACCAAAAGCAAATGAACAGAGTAAATATGTGGAATTATTTATAAATGTGAAGTAAATATTGAAGTTAATTTGCCTTTTTAATTCACCTACTGGTGTAATAGTTAGCAAGTTGGTATTTGCAACCATTATTAGTGAGTTCGATTCTCATTCGCGCCTCATCTTCTGGCCTGTGCACATCTTAGTTAAGCTAGTAAATAACTATTTAATTCAATCTCATAGCAAATTTTTGCATGCAGTAATTAAAGAACTGTGCTCGATTTCATACATGTTTTGCTGGAGCAATGGCCTCATCAATTGGTCACCATAGCAACAGTGGATATTTTTGCATTACGTCCATTAATGTCCTGTTTTTTGTTTGATATGGCAACATCTTTAGGATAACCCCAATTGAAAGAAAATTCCAGGTGAGTGATACCTGGTGAATCGATGTAAGGAATTTATGGACACCCTCTACTAAGCAAGTACTTACCTGTATTACGCACAGATTTAATATACTCATTGATGTTCTCAGACGGACTTTGCGCTAAAATTTTCATGGTCGGTTTAACTCAGTTGGTAGAGGCCCGCCAAAATTCCCCAATCAAGGAACCACAAGGTTCCGGGTTCGATACCGGCCTACTCGTCAACTCAACGCATGAGTCGTACGACTTGGTCGTGCGGTAAAGTGGGGAGCTGATGCTTGGCGTGGTGCTCCCCCAAACGCAAAAACAATTCTTCCTGGTCTATCTTGGAATTGTGAGTCAACTACGGCAATCCCATTTCACTAACTTCCCGACCCGTCACAAAGACGCTCCGACAGTAGCGTTCGATCCCGTTTTGCGATAAAGAAAAACAAACGTGGGCCAGAGCAGACAAAAGTTATTTATATGCGGTAGTCAGGGAACTAATTCATCTCATCAAGTAATATGACTAACATACGACCACCACTAGAGTTTTTTCGCAGAATACACTTGCATCTCGAATCACTGCTGCAAGTCAAGAGCAGTCGTAATCACAATTCGCTATAACATTCACGCCTATCTCTTAGAAAACTGAATCAAGTGGGAACTTTGCAAGTACAAATATTCCTATACGTCTGCATCAAGACTATTCGCTTAAATTATCGGTTTGACTGAATGAGAGCCATCACTCACAACAACCAACGCCACGCGCATACACATATACGCGCCTTTCTGCAGGCAAAAAAAAAAACCTAACTAACCTTATAGGTAAGACAGTTCTAGTGACAGTTATCTCTGGATCCGCGAGTTCAATCCTGAGTAGAAAATAATTAACAACAACTCCTACCCCAGCTATGGTTATACGAATGAGACAGGATACACCCGTGGACTAAAAATAAAGGTTAGGTTCAAAGTTCGTGATGGCTCCCGAATTACGACAAGAAAAGTTCGCAGAGTTCGAAAAGAAGTTTCCGATTCCCGAGAAGGTTCCCGAGTCCGGACAAGAAACACCTGAAGAAGGCCGGAGGGCATATCGGCCGAAACGTTGTACAATAACATGAAGATGGGACAATAGTCCGAATAACACAGATAATAAACTAATTCTTCAGCTCATCTCAAACATTCAGAGAAATTCTATTTTTTTTCATGTTTATTTTCCTATGCTACGAAAAAAAAACAGCACACACACACACACACAGCATAATATATATATATAATCATATATATATATATATATATTTATATATATATATAACAGCATTCACAAATTCCTGCATGTATGTGTGGTGTTGATCTTCGTTTTTGTATGATTAAGTTCTCTATTTTGGTTGAAATTCCTATCTCGGAAATATTCCTTTATTATTCACCTAACATATAATGTACATATATATATATATATATATATATATATATGTGTGTGTGTGTGTGTGTGTGTGTGTGTGTGTTAATGAGTGTGTGAGTGAGTGAGTGTGAGTGAGTGGCGGCGTGTGTCATCATGTTGTGTGTATAATTATTGAGTTGGCATATCAAATGGAATGTGGGCAGTGTGGCATGTATTCACTATACTCAAAGAAAATTCCCTATACTATACGCAGACACATACGTTCACACACACTCATATCTAGCACATTGAGATTTTATCATATATATATATATATATATATATATATATATATATATATAATATATGTGTGTGTGTGTGTGTGTGTGTGTGTGGTGTGTGGCTTGGTATTTAAAGTTCCCATGGTTTTACCGACTACGATCAGCTTCATGCCTTCGAAAGTAAACTCTTTGCTGAGGCTAGAAGATGTGTGTGGTGGGGCTAGTCTTTAAATCGTGAGGAGTATGACTCATACAGATTCTACATGAGTACATCGCAAATTTGCAGATAGGCGCAACCAACGCACTCAACACCCACCCACCTCAGCAACCGGATGGTTTACTTTCAAACAGATAAAGCTCACCTAGAGGTGGGTGCAATGATAAGGTGCGTAGGGCAGAAGCACTTGCAGCATTGTTTTTTTGGTTTTTTTTTTCTAATAGAAGCACGATCGGTCTTTTTAACATGATGATAATAACTATTCTCCCTTCGCCATGGGAATATAGAAGGGTTTGCTGTGCCTTTAACCTTGGTAGGTAACCAGTCTAAAGGCCAGCGAAGCCGCGATCATGTACTCACGTCACGTGAGGAAACTGGGAACAGCTTCACCTCAGAATGCCTACGCCGCATTCTAACGCATACGCTGGCAGGACAAAGTGCCTAAACAGAAGTGCTGGGACGACAAACATAAACAGCATGCCCGCCATCACCTGCGAGAGACGCCTCGCTGG